>CAHIKZ030001715.1:0-37500 GCA_903632075.3 Acanthosepion pharaonis
TCTTCAAATATTCAAATGTAATGTCAATCGACATCTTCTGATGCCTTGATCCTGATCCCCCTCCTTCTTTATATCCTTTCCTCAAACCCCCCCTTACTCTTACTCTCATTCTCTGTAACCCCTTGTGTGCTAGTAATTTCCAGTCCTTGACTAAAACAATGATCCGTCCTTCTTGGCACTATTATGTTCTTTCTCTTTGTATCTGGCTTCCCTGATGGTTATAATCTTCAAATATTCAAATGTAATGTCAATCGACATCTTCTGATGCCTTGATAGCAGTCCCTTAGATCCTTCTTTATATCCTTTCCTCAAACACTTTTCCTTACTCTTACTCTCACTCTCTGTAACCCCTTGTGCTAGTAATTTCCAGTCCTGACTAAGACAAGGATCCGTCTTGGCATCTATGTTATTCTCTTTGTATCTGGCTTCCCTGATGGTTATAATCTTCAAATATTCAAATGTAATGTCAATCGACATCTTATCCTTGATGACCCTGATCCTCTTGATCCATCCCCCTACAGGGTTTTATATCTTTTTTCCTCAACAAATGTAATGTCAATCGACATCTTCTGATGCCTTTTGATCCTCCCCCTATCTTTCCTCAAACACCCCCTTCTCCTCTAAAATGTCAACCCCTTGTGTGCTAGTAATTTCCAGTCCTGACTAAGACAAGGATCCGTCTTGGCACCTATGTTATTCTCTTTGTATCTGGCTTTTGATGGTTATAATCTTCAAATATTCAAATGTAATGTCAATCGACATCTTCTGATGCCTTGACCCCTGATCCCCCTCCTTCTATATATCCTTTCCTCGACCACCTCCTCTTTTACTCTTTTACTCTTACTCTCTGTAACCCCTTGAGTGCTAGTAATTTCCAGTCCTGACTAAGACAAGGATCCGTCTTGGCACCTATGTTATTCTCTTTGTATCTGGCTTCCTGATGGTTATAATCTTCAAATATTCAAATGTAATGTCAATCGACATCTTCTGATGCCACTGATCCTGATCCCCTCCTTTTTATAATCCTTTCCTCAAACACCCCCCCTTATTCTTACTCTCACTTAGAATGTAACCCCTTATTTGCTAGTAATTTCCAGTCCTGACTAAGACAAGGATCCGTCTTGGCATCTATATTATTCTCTTTGTATCTGGCTTCCTGATGGTTATAATCTTCAAATATTCAAAGAGTAATGTCAATCGACATCTTCTGATGCCTTGACCCTGATCCCCCTCCTTCTATATATCCTTTCCTCGACCACCTCCCTTAGCTCTTTATCTTACTCTCACTCTCTGTAACCCATTGAGTGCTTATAATTTCAGTAAAAACTAAGACAAGGATCCGTCTTGGCACCTATGTTATTCTCTTTGTATCTGGCTTCCCTGATGGTTATAATCTTCAAATATTCAAACAAATGTCAATCGACATCTTCTGATGCTTTGAAATTGATCCCCCTCCTTCTCTATATCATTCAACAAACATCCCTCTTTACTCTTACTTCTCACTCTCTGTAAAATACAATTAAACAATGCGTGCTAACGGCATTATGTATTTTGCCTGGGATGAATGCTTAAATAAAATGAAATCACTGCCATTTAATTGTCTGATCAACAATAAATTAAGGCAGATAATTCACTGTGGCCCAGATAAAAGAAAGAAAGAGAACTGCTAAACCATATCATGATCAGGGGACAAGGGATGAACCTATGTTGCTGTGCAATAGACATGGAAGCAGTTAGGACCGGGCAATAGGTAAACCTATCTACTCCTATTAAGCTGTAAAAAAATGCGAAACAATTCACATTAAGTAACGGTAGTATAAGTTCACTTGTCTACTACCGAATAAAATGTCTACTACCATATTAAGTATCGGTAGTATCAGTTCAGATGTCTACTACCAGATGAAAAATCGGGATGGTAAAATTGAATGCATTCTTGTCGAGTTAATTTTTTAGAATTGATAAGCATCAATCTAAGGTAAACACATTCCAAATTAAACTGGTTGTCGGGGAGGGGCTGAAATAATAATTTTGGTAATAAATAGCAAAGTGCAGAATACAATACACACGTCACAATAAAGTGTAGATATTAAACATTAATCTAAACCAGAGAACAGAGAGAAAAAAATACAAAAATAAAATTCATAGAAAGACAAAGATATTTAAACATCTACAAGATGGCACAAAACAATGTAAATTACTTACGAACTCTATAAATGCTTCATTCCAATCTAACTTGCGTCCTGGGTATGACGATAAACTACCTCCGTGTCTTGGGTATGACAATAAACTACATTCGCGTCCTGGGTATGACGATAAACTACATTCGCGTCCTGGGTAAGAGGATAAACTACATTCGCGTCCTGGGTATGATGATAAACTACCTCCGTGCCTTGGGTATGACAATAAACTACATTCGCGTCCTGGGTATGACAATAAACTACCTCCGTGTCTTGGGTATGACAATAAACTACATTCGCGTCCTGGGTAAGACGATAAACTACATTCGCGTCCTGGGTAAGACGATAAACTACATTCGCGTCCTGGGTATGACGATAAACTACCTCCGTGTCTTGGGTATGACAATAAACTACATTCGCGTCCTGGGTATGACGATAAACTACATTCGCGTCCTGGATATGACGATAAACTACGTCCAACCGCAAGGCCTCTGATAATACCTTTTTGAAAAAAATAATGTTACAAGCTGTACGTTTTTGAAAAAATAATATTACCAGCTATACATTTTTTGGAAAGAATAGTGTTTCCGGCTATACGTTTTTGAAAAAGAATAATATTAACAGTTATACGTTTGTGAAAAATTAATATTACCAGCTATACATTTTTGAGAAAAAAAATATTAACAGAAATAGATTTTTGACAAAACAAAAATATTACAGGAAAAAAAAGTTGTCGGCATTAAATGACTCATTGAGGTTGATATGCCGTAAAACAAAACAAACTAAACCAAACCAATCTAACTTGCATTTTTTATGAAGACGAACTTTTTTCAGTGGTATGTTTGTAAATGAAACTACTCTATATTATTTAATGAAACATGTGTCAATGAAAAATTGCTAAGAAAAAAAATATATATATATATATATATATATATATATATATATATATGCATGAATATGTTCATATGAATCTATCAAGAAATATATCTATATAAATTTGTTCATATCTACCTATCAGTCTGTGAATTTGTTGAAATCCATCTATATATTTATCTTTGTGAATTTGTTCACATCTATGTCTGTCTGTATGTATGTATGTATGTGAATTTGTTCATATCCATATATCTATCTGTCTATCTATCACATTACGGCCAGATCACTTTGAAACAGTGATTTTTTTATAAGATCACAGAAGTTAACCAACGTCGAGCGTGGTCAGTACCTAGACGGGTGACCACTTCGGAATGCCAGAAGTTGTAAGTCTGGATGTACTTGTGGTGTAGAGAATAAGGGGTCGGAGTTGAAAATCAGATAACAATGTTCCTAATTCGGTCAGGCTTCTTATATTGATATTTTACACTCCATCCCAAGAAAGGCGAGTAAGCCATGAAGACGAAAGTGGTCTACTGGAAATAATGGAGAGGGAAAATACTTTAGAAGTAACCGGAAGCCCTAGTCCTCACCCGGAAATAAGCTATACCTCTTATCTCACATATATACACGGTTGCTAAATTAAAACTAACTTTTTAGAGAAAAATATGCAAGATATTTAGGAAAATATACATACAAATCATTCACTGCCCGGTCATAATTTTGGTCAGCGACTGTTTATGGTAGCAAATGTTGGTTACGAGCTAAACCATAGGTTAACGCACGATACTTGAATATAATCAGATAATAAAAATGTAACAAAATAAAACAAAATAAAGCAAAATAAAAAAAGACAAGAAATATAAGAAATCTTTCTGTTGCTCGCCTTTTATTTGTAGAACGAAATAATTACCCAGTAATTATGTGTGTTTTTAGGCAGCATATTTTCATTTATGCACGTTTCATTAAATAATATAGACAAGTGTTGTCTATTTATTTTATGTAAATTTTGTTCGTAACATCTGATAAGTTTGATAACATTATCATTAAACGAAGAAAGAAATTCACAATATTGATACATGTTTTTTAATATAATCTAAGCTTTCGGCTTACTTGAGCCATTATCAAAGATGTAAATTACAAACATATTAAACAATATACGGACACGACAGTGATGATAGTCTGTTTACATAGATAATCTCTAAGCAACGATAAACATATATATATATATGTTTTATTATTTTAATTTATTTTATTCTATCCTCTTTTTTATTTTGTTATATTTATCGTAACTGATTTTAGTTACGCATTTATTTTAGAAGGTTTAGGTCTATATTTTGGTCTGAAATTACCTTTTTTAGCTAAAAGTTTCAGTGACCACAATTCGCATTGAACGGTAAACTATTTGTATGAATATTTACTCAAATATACTCTATAATTTTGACCTACAAATCTCTCTCTCTCTCTCTCTCTATCTATCTATCTATCTATGTATATATATATATATATATATATATAATTATTTATTTAAAAATATGATTCCAAATTGCGACATAAGAAGTCTCATGTTTCAAAACAAGAACCGAAAGCTTCAATATAATTATTTAAATTAAATTGAGTTAAAGTAAGTTCTGTTCCATCTTCAAGCGAATTTTTTTTTGGAATAACGTATTTCTGAAATTTTGATTTCAATTTTTAAAACACGTAAATTTCAGAAATACGTTATTCCAAAAAAAAAAATGGGTAACAGCAGGAGAAATTGGGTTCTATAGCCTTGGATGGCAACTGGTCTATGAGATGGACAACTCTGAATTCAAAAGGGTCGTTCGGGAAGCTCGTGAAATGTGTGATTGGTTCTGCATCGAAACCTTCACTACTATAATCAAATCATATGTGCATGTGTCTGGCTGTCGGTTCCAAGGAACTGAATCGCTTGAGCCTCATACGTAAATAAACGACAGGAGAGTCTAAACTACGGCTAAGACCACCATATATATATATATATATATATATATATATATATATATATATATATATATATACCCTCTTGCTCTCTTCACATTTTATCTATCTATCTATCTATCTATCTATCTATTTTTCTGTCTCTCTATCTATCTATCATGTACCGCTTATTAATGTGCCTCCCATTGTGTAACTTGATGTGTTCATGTCGGCCTTTTCAAAGATAACGTTACAAATTGTGGGCACTCAGTGGCAATCAATCGTCTCACACTCTTCATTAATATGTTTTTTTTATTAAATATATTAAGTGCTAAGCTATTATTTCCAGAATAGTTATATCTACATTTTCAGGCATCCAGCTTTCTATTTTAAAAGGCTCTCGCCAATCTTTATTTGAAAGATATCTGATTACGCTTGATCGGTACTACGACCTTTACATGATCCTAGGGAGTTTTTCAAAATGCAAGATGTCGGTAATAATTGATTCGGATTCTCTTCTCCTATACCTCTTGATTGTTCCCTTCCTTTATTCATTGTTATCTCTTTTTTTTATATATATCATTTTGGTACTTTATAAAGCAATAAAATCACTGTCAGTCATTTTTTATTGAAAATATGTTGTCATTTCTTGGGAAACGGCATCACGCAAAACCTCTGTGAAACGCCATTCCAATCTTATGCTTTCTCAACACGTCGCTTGGTAAACATTTTCAGCCTTCTTGACGGTCTTATAAGCAAACAATAGTTCCCTTTGAAGAATGTTAACATGCGAAATAAAATAATCGAAACTCGGGCTTTGTGTCTCCCCAGAGCCATTCTTTGAAAAGAAATCAGATTGAATCCTGTTTTATGTCAGATGTAAATACAGAAAAAGGAAATCAGGAGGATTATGGTATTTTTATGAATATTTATGACGTAAATAAGTATAAGCAACAATATTATGTATAATCCCTTTGTATCTTACGACTATTCTGATCAACGTATTTAGAATTCTGTCTCTTGCTGAAACTATAACGCACTTAGTTTACCCACTCGTACTTGTTGATACCCGTCTACTAGGGCGGCTAACCAATCCCTATTACTGACGCTTGGTCAGGCGCATTTGTTTTTATTCAATACTCCCAGAGTCCACCTATGGTCTATACTGAAACTATGCAGGCCTTAGTTAAATTTTCTGGAAAAAATCGTGATCAACAATCTGAACAAGGCTAGCCCGTTCAAACCCTCTGCCACGACGACTTGGGATTTCGTGCGTGCACAGATATCGCCCCCCCCCACCTAAGAGTTCCGACTACCCAATTTTCACTCACAGTCCGTGATATAGCTTCTAGGCACTTTCCAAAGGTGACACACGCTGGTGCCCCTCCAGACTGATAACATGAACAATTCACCTTCCTGACAAATCGACCATGGTTAAATTCGAAACCGTGTCTCATGCTCAGAATGCAAACATTATGACCCCTCGGTCACGTACACATATTTCAGGAATAATACTAACCATGTATTCATTGTTTAGAAATTGAAAAGATATATATAGATGCAAGACAATTGTACTCTGATTTATAATATATATTAGTGTCTTTATCTGGGAATCTGAACATTGAAGTATTCTTCGGAGGACATTGTCACCAATAGGGAGGCTTTGAAAAAGACATAACACTATCAGCGTTAGAGTGAAGACTGTTTTTATACTGTCATCCTTTTTTACGATCGCAACGTTTCAGTTATTTTATGCTCCTTGTTTTTCTTCAGTTGTCAGTCGATCTGGGTAAACAGTAGGGAACATGAAACTGAACCATTTATTTAACATATAACTATTTACATCGTTCGCACTGTTACCGATCTTTATTGCCATATTAAGAACCTTTTCAGCCGTTGTACACTCCGACCTTCTTCAGGCAATATATGTCGGGGTTTCGGACCATTTATTTATTTAGATTGTCTTAATTCAATATGCTATTCCTTTTTTTTTTTTTTTTTTGACTAAATAAACAATCCGGTTCAAAATTCGAACATATATCACCTCAAGAAGGCTGGAGAGTACAACGGCCGAAACGTCGGGAATATGACAATAAAAATAAGAACAACAGTGCGAACGATTAAAATTACAATACCTCATCTCGGAAATAGAGACTAACATGTCGCCCCAATGTCGACATCAAGTATTATTTCCACGAAGTCTGAATTTGATTTTGTATTTCTTGACGCAGGGACGGAACTCCCAATTACAAAACATGAACCAACGACTTAAGGGTTTATTTTATTTTCCATTGAGAGAATCCTAAATCCAGTATTTCGGACAATAAACTTAATGTTCTTATTGCAATCTCTGCTGGTGTTGCAAACTTGCTTTTTTACATTAGTTTTCACCTAGTTCTACAGAGTAAAAAAAAATAATGGAGCAGTATTAAAAAAAAGAACGAGACAAGATATACGAAGAGAATGGAGAGCGGTAAGAGAATAATTCCTTACAGTGTTTTAAATAATTGATTCAGTTTGAAATGCCCGCAAACACTCGACGAAAGCCAAGGGGGGCTAAAAAGATGTGCTTGCTGCCCCGCATATCTTAGGCTGCCAAGATCATTTTCAGCGCCTGAAGAAACATCATGTATTATGGGGTTTTCTTCTATAATCTATTGACTACAACATCGACGACTGTTCGAAGAAAATTACGTAGTGATTTAGAATTAAAGACTAAAATGTTTGCTTAGAAAAATGGAGATTATCCTCTTGAATTATTTCTTGGGAGTTCACACACAGACTGTTGTTAAAATGTTAGCGTATATAGTTCTGTTCATCTGACTATCCGTCTAGCATCTACGTATATATCGATCAAACGTATTTATATTCATCACATTCTTTGTTGTTAGTTTCTTTCTTATATATATATATATATATATATATATATATATATATATATATATATATATAAAGTGAACATTGAAGTCAACACTCAGAGGCGACAGGCTGTTTCATGCTGCACGCAATTACGATTACGTCCAGAATGAAACAGCCTGAGTGTTGACTTCTATGTTCACTTTTATATTTATATAGGCTCCATCTCTGATATTGAGCATTTTATCCCAGAAATATAGCACACTTTTTTATATATATATATATATATATATATATATATATATATATATATATATATATATATATGTATATATCTTGGCATCAGTCACAGATTCTACCCCAGAAGCTATCGTCGCACGGCAGAGCAGAGGGCAAATTTTAACGTTTTTACTATGCGAAAGATGTCAGTACCTAGGAGAGCTCGATTCGTGTAGAAGAGCCTTGCATATATATATATATATATATATATATATATATATATATAGATAGATCTGATTATACATTTCTATCAATGTATCTATATATCAATCTATTTACAACTGAGCTGGCTAGATGTAACAGTGTATTTTACACTAAAAGTTACTTTTTCTCATACTTCTCACCTGTACAAATTTCTTCAGTCTTTGTGCTTCCCAGTAAACTTTAATCTGTAAAAATATAAATGCAGTACCAACGATATTAATTACCCTCGCTCTCTTTATCTCTCTCGCTTCATATATATATACCGCGCATATAATATATAAATAATTATACATATTTATATTTATTTATATTTATATACACTTTTCACACACACACACATATATATATATATATATATATATATATATATATATATATATATTATTCCTCAGCGGTAGCAAAAAATACTATTAATCTCCACCTTTAATAAATCCGTTTTATTTTAATACAGTTTTAATAAATGCGATTAATCTCCGTTTATTTCAAATATAAAATAGAACAATTAATCCCGTCTCTTTTAAATTTAAATAATAAATACCGTCTATTTTAAATACATTTTCTTAAACTATTAATCCCCATATAATATTTGGACTGCTCCCACATTACGTTAACGAGGTATTTTTATTAAATTTTAAATTATGTAACGATCAGTGCTACACAGCACCTGAAGATTGCATTGTTCTACCGGTGAAGAATAATATGTATATTTGTATGTCTGTTATATTTCCCTGAACATTATTATATTAATATCAGTACTCAATGTGCGATACCTCACACACACACACACACACACACACACACACACACATATATATATATATATATTGTGCGATGCATATGTTCTCGTTCAATTGAGTCAAAAATGTAATTAACATATTTAACAAATATCTGGAAATACTAAAGAGTAGATTTATTCAATAAATTTGTCATTTGCTTCGACAAAGGCCTGCAAACGATTTCGGAATCTCCTGCAACTCTTTTGGGTGGTCACCTTGACTAAGTTTGTGAATGCTGCCATAATCCTCGCCTTCAGTTCATCTTTGATATTGAAATGAGATTTATTGCTCTCTCGTTCAACTGTGTCTTTAGATATAATAATCCAGGGGGTTGCAGTCTGGGAAGTCTAGATGTAAGGGGTGATGTGGTCACAGAAAATGATGTTCATGACCGGGTTCTCTTGCTTACGTTGCATGGTGTAGAATCCGCCTTCTTGGCCTAAGGCAGTACTACCTACTCAAGGCACTTGATAGAGACCTCCGTGTTGACTATTTTAGAAAGATGAATGAGGGCATAACGTCGCCATTACTAGTGATCACTCCTCACACCTTCGTAATCACCATTAAACTCATCCAACTCTTTCGAAATCCTCTGTACTGCCACCCAAACACACTGAAATATTCGAATGGAGCTGCCAGCGCAAATGGAAAGTAGTACAGCATGCCGTTTCCGAATTTCTGGCGGAGTGAATTGAGTCATGGTGATCTTTTCTTCCAAACGACAAAATCAAAATCAAAAAGGCGCATGCGCTAAATAAAATATGAAATGCCGATAATTTACACATTGCCCCTATATATATATATATATATATATATATATATATATATATATATATATATATATATATAATAATAACAATAATAAACGGCCCGGTTCAAAAATTCGTACATATATCACCTGAAGAAGGTTGGAACGTACAAGAGAATCCTAAATCCAGCATTTGGGACAATATACTTAATGTTCTTATTGCAATCTCTGCTGATGTTGCAAACTTGCTATTTACACTAGTTTTCACTAATATATATATATATAGTTCCGTTCTTGCCTGTCTATCTTGTATCTATTTCATTTTAAAAGAATTCGCAAACTTCTCTTTTGGGATAGGTCGCGTCTATCTCGTTGTGCTTGCCTTAATCTGTAATCATATCAACGATCTGAAATGTCGCCCATTCTTTTTAACGGATATTTTCAATTTGACTCAGAGGCTAACAGACTTGGGCCGTGTTGCTGCATTGATATATATATATATATATATATATATATATATATATATATATATATATATATATATATATATATATATATGCCATAATTGTCATTGGGATGATCAGGTATGACAAACAATGAAAGGGAAAAATCTAAGTTTCATATATTCTGTAACTCAAAAATTTTAATGAAATAGTAAATTCTTATTTACTGATTACCCATCTATTTTTCTCAGTGCTTAATACTGTTTCCCATTATTTACTTATTCATTCACACTCACTAACCCTTTGTAGATTAATGGCTTGCATAAGGTGAAATAATTAAAATAAAACTCAATGGCTTTTTATGACGCATGCGCATTATGGACGCCAAATATACGAAATCAGTTCCCGAGTTATTCAAGCTGAATGGATTATTGCCGTGCAGATTCCGTATTCACATTATGTCATAATTCCTGTAACCCCGTTACGATGTCGGTGTATTCCATGTACTGCAACCATAGGAGTAGCAGTGTGTCCAGTGCAAGATATCTTGATAGAGTCCATCTCTCTTCATGCTGGTTTTGAATACAGAGTTTTTCTTTCTCCAAGACAGTTTGTCATCTCAAACGAAGAGAACCATGTCTTTTCCAAGGGCCATAGTTCGAAGTGAACGAAACTGAATCGAGAATAAATTCAACTCGGGACGCCAATATCCTTTTCCGCGTCGAAAACCGGAACAATATTCGAACCTACTACAACTACTACTACTACTACTACTACTACTACTAATAATAATAATAATAATAATAATAATAATTCTACTTCTTCTTCTTCTTCTATGTGCCGTGTCCCTTCAGGAAGTAGGTGATCATACACCTCCAAAATTTCAGGTCATTTGTAGCTCTTACTAAATTTTGTCATCTCTGCTAAATCTTTCTCCATCATCCATTTACACACGTCCAGTAGGTAGGTTACCCGTTATTTTCCTTTGTCTTAATTCTGTCCTGTGAGTATCAAATTTACCAAGCCCTCCTTCCTCATTATGTAAGTTAAGAATTTCAACTATCTCTTGTTAATATTAAGTAGAAGTAGATGTGACCTTCCTTAAAACATAAAATGTTTACTACAACCATGTTACTATTGCTTCAATTTTCTTCTTCATCTGTGGTGAGATTGTCCAGCATTCACTGCCATATAGGAGGATTTCTATTAGGTAACATTTCAGAACTCTTTTCTTTGTTTCTAACGAAATTGTCCTGATTGTTAATACTTTGCTTTGCTTTTGGAAGACATCTTTCGCTATCCCCATGCAAGTTCGGATTTCACTGTCACAAACAGTGTCCAAACATTTCCCAGATATTTATTAATAACAAAATATAAGACACCATCGAAATGTTGTCGAATAAAAAATATGAAGCAAAAAGTGATCCACGTTATGGCTTTGGGGAAAACAAAAATGGGGAGGGGACTATCTTGAATAAATAAGTATATTAAAATTAGCTTATAATTTAGGAGAAATGATTGATAGCGGTTTTGACTGAGGAATCGAACAGCCGTTCAAATTCCATTCGGACCAATTACATTCAGTTACGTGCTAATAGTCTTGGGAGAGGTACGAATCATTTTCTTCTCCTACCAGCTGCAGGTCAATAGCAGGTGAGACTGTGTAGCAACCGGTCTAGGAGACGGAAAACTCCGAATTCAAACCTTCAGGGACAATTTTGCCCCCCCCCCCAATACCACTTCTACAGTAGTTGCGGTACACATGATTCCCGTACGACACTGACCCATCACAGGATTTACGATTGTGAATTTAATTATTAAAATATACATATATAATGAATTTCAGGGATTTGGGGCCACGGATATTTTATTCTATGGACGAATACCTAAATTGACAAGGATAAAATTAGAAAACAATGAGAATATAGCAAGATAATTTCGATTTGCATTCAGAAATAGACTGCTGAAATTTTTGGAGTCAATAATGACGAAAGACGACTTAGAAATTTCAATATTTCATTATTCTTTCCATATTCCAATTGCAAGGAAGAAGTTCTATTCAGGCTGATTTTCTCCAAGAATTACCAATTCGTGAAACAGAATCTTTCTTGAATGCCTCACTGCATGTTACAATGTTTGTCTCTGCAGGCGTCATTTGTTATCCATAATGCTTATTCTGATAATATTCAATCTCGACTAACTAAATTTTTACATTCATGTCACAAAGCTTTTTCAGCTGCACACTATCTTAAGAGGCACTGGAACGTTTTATCTAATGACCTTTGGTAAAAGGAAGATATCACGAAGGTAAGTGAAACAGATGGAAACTGCTTTTAAGCATTCTTTTGTCAGTAGATAATATCATGATCAGGATACTGGTAACCCTTTAGGGTCGTAGGGGAAACACACGCACTGCAGCCGCAGTAGAAGTGATGTTTCCTGGGCATCATGACGGATCTCAATCCTATCGAAGCTGATTTTGAATTCAGAGTTATTATTCTCCTTTACTGGATTCCACCCTAGGTTACAGCCTGTCCTTTACCTACAGCTGGGTGGAGAGAAGACATTGATTTTGATTTTTACGAAAAGTTGGAACACAGAAATTAATTTAATGAATTCGGCTTGTATTCGAATTTGGCTCTCCGATTCCTCAATCATACACGCTATCTGTATTCCACCGTGGCTCTTTTAGATGTTTTAAAAAAAAATATAAAAAGCGATGGTAAAGCCTAAAAAATATTATAGCACCAAAAATCGGGAGTGGTGATTGTATTGGCCGCCTACTCTCAGAAAAAACTTTAGGCATAAAGCGATAAGCAGTACATGTTCCACGTAAAATTTAAAAATAAAATGATATTGTTTTATAATAAAAGAAGTTTTTTCTTTAATTTCTGTGAATAGAACAAGAGAAAATAATGATGAAAGAATAATACATATTACAAGTCAAGGAGAGGTCATTGCGAAAACCCATAATGTAACACATTCAGAAATGACATGCAATTAAAATGAGTAGAATGGAATTAGAGTGGAAAATTCAT
This sequence comes from Acanthosepion pharaonis, assembly GCA_903632075.3. Lineage (NCBI taxonomy): Eukaryota > Metazoa > Mollusca > Cephalopoda > Sepiida > Sepiidae > Acanthosepion > Acanthosepion pharaonis. Next base: position 13,333 of record CAHIKZ030001715.1, read on the forward strand.
AGGAATTATTTGATTTTCTCTGATGAGAATTTGATTGATAGCTGCCCAAATCATTTTCTGCTCATATGCAGGTGGTTTGCTTCCAGTATAAGTCCTGGATTATTCTAAAATCCGTCCCAAACAATTCAGATGTCTTTGTACTGTATATTGTCAAATGCTTTTGTGCAATCTATAAAACATAAGATTAAATCCTTCCGCATTTGTATTTGTCCCCGCTGATACCATTCTGACCCTAAATATCGAATATTTAAATAAAGCACTGGCTACGGTCATATCGCGTTGAAACATTTATTCCCCTCACATCTCTGATGCTAAGCAATGTCAAGCGTGGTTTAGAAGCATAGACGAGAATACTAAGTTTTGTCATTTTAAATGTGTGATATGTGGTTGGTGCAATAGATGATTCCTTGCATTGAGAAAATGGAGAGTTGAGTTGCAATTTCGTTCTATAAACCATAAGATTAAAGCCTTCCGCATTTCTGTTGCTCTCTTTGATAAAAATCTGATCCTAAATATGGAATGTCTAAATAAAACATTGCCTTAAAGTCATATCGCAATTAAACACTTGTTCTTTTCAGATAACGGATGCTAACATTAACCTGGTACAGAAGCATAGAATACCTGATTTTGTAAGTTTAGATGTATAATGTGTGGGTGGTGCAAAGAAACATTCCTCGCAATGAGAAAACGAAGAGAAGAGTTCAAATTTCAAACGATGTCGTTATATTCAGTTAAACGTAAATGACCTTTGGGCGAATCGACAAAAGACATGATCGTCCAGGCGTGTTTTGTCCGGGCCCTATCAATACACACATTGGGCCATCGCGGTAACATAACGACTGATTTCACTCCATTATCTAATAAAAGCCTATGTCCAACAAAAGGACTTCACAGGTACATAATATGCAATATTTTGTTTAACCCTTTGTTGTAGCCTAAAAAGGTTTACTGAATGAGGAAAAACCAAAACGGAGGTTGGAAACGAAATGGTAATCTTTATAACATCAAGAAAATACAATACTCGCCAGAGGCGTGAAGTAGGTAAACCACTGCTAGTTTTGAACTACATAGACAGCGTGTTACCCCCACTTACAATAGTGCCCAAAATATTTACGAGGAGTGGGGTATACCCATTAGCACAGGAACGATATATAACACCCTTTGAGCCCTGACCACGGATTAACAGGTGGTAGAGAAAAATGACTTAATGCCCAGCCACCGGTTGAACGGTCGGTAAACACTTGTAACTATTTTTATATCTACCGTGAAAAATTACATAACAATTATTTGAGAATTTTGGCACAGAAGCTCTTGCAGAAGAGTTGAATTTGTTCAGCAATTGAGGGCTCAAAGGGTTAACTTAAATTATTTACATTTATCGGTTGTACGATCAGGCATTCTTCAAGTGATTGGATCTCTGAGATGAGGTATTATGATTACTTGCATTATTAACATTAGTCGCACTGTTATCTCCATCTCCATTGCTATATTCACAACGTTTCGGCCTTTGTTCGATCCGGCCTTTTTCAGGTGATTGGAATATCGAACCGAATTTCGTCCATCTTATAGTTCCACGTGCCATGCCTCTTCCGGATGTCTCAGTTTCCTTTAACTCAACTCTCAAAGTTTTGGTTCATCACTGCTGTAGCCTGGTATTGAACTCACAACTTTTGGGGCCTAGTTACTGAATCTAATCAACGCCTATAACCACTGGGCCACATGTCCTTTTTAACTTAATTTTGTTTTTATTCTTATGGACTAAGTTGAATGGGTTGATGTAGTTTCGAAAATGTATGACATTTTTGTATTACTAACTTCTTTATTTTCTAAGTTTTATTCTTGGCTTTCGTTTAGTGCTCACAGGAACGATATATAACACCCTTTGAGCCCTGACCACGGATTAACAGGTGGTAGAGAAAAATGACTTAATGTCCGGACACCGGTTGAACGGTGGGTAAACACTTGTAACTGTTTTTATATCTACCGTGGAACATTATGTAGTTTACGTTCGCTTCCCAACCATGACACTCGTGGGGGCGAATCACATGACAGATTTGTCACTTTTTGATGTTATTTGCCTCGGGCATGGACCACCTTCTGAAATAGGAATAAAAGAAAAGGACAAAAAAACATGAAAAAAGAAATAAAAAAAATTCAAAATTAATATTAAATACTTGAAGAGGAAATGCTAAAAATCAACATAGTTTAACCGTTTGAGCCCTAACCACCGCTTTACCGGGGGTAGAGAAAAATAAGTTAATGCTCAGATACCGGGTGAACGGTGGTAGAGTAAAATGACTTAACCACCGTTCACCCGGTGTCTGGGCATTAAGTCATTTTACTTAATGCCCAGACACCGTGTGAACGGTGGTAGAGTAAAATGACTTAATTTTCCAGCTACCGGTTGAACGGTGGGTAAACACTTGTAACTACTTTTATGTAGTGATTTTCCAAGCGTAGCTTGGATGTGGCACAAGGCCGAAAGTAAGGGGCACCCAGTGAGGATCGAACTCACTACACATTCGTAATTGTTCTAGCGAGACAAGCTTGCTAACCATTACACCACTTTGAGGTGCCCAGTAGATATGGCACAAGGCCGAAAGTAGGGTGCACCCAGTGAGGATCGAACTCACTTCTCAATCGTAATTGTCCTAGTGAGACAAGCTTGCTAACTATTACACCACTTTGAGGTGCCCAGTAGATATGGCACAAGGCCGAAAGTAGGGTGCACCCAGTGAGGATCGAACTCACTACTCAATCGTAATTGTCCGAGTGAGACAATCTTGCTAACTATTACACCACTTTGAGGTGCCCAGTAGATATGGCACAAGGCCGAAAGTAGGGTGCACCCAGTGAGGATCGAACTCACTACTTAATCGTAATTGTCCTAGTGAGACAAGCTTGCTAACCATTACAGCACTTTGAGGTGCCCAGTAGATATGGCACAAGGCCGAAAGTAGGGTGCACCCAGTGAGGATCGAACTCACTACTCAATCGTAATTGTCCGAGTGAGACAATCTTGCTAACTATTACACCACTTTGAGGTGCCCAGTAGATATGGCACAAGGCCGAAAGTAGGGTGCACCCAGTGAGGATCGAACTCACTACTCAATCGTAATTGTCCTAGTGAGACAAGCTTGCTAACTATTACACCACTTTGAGGTGCCCAGTAGATATGGCACAAGGCCGAAAGTAGGGTGCACCCAGTGAGGATCGAACTCACTACTTAATCGTAATTGTCCGAGTGAGACAATCTTGCTAACCATTACAGCACTTTGAGGTGCCCAGTAGATATGGCACAAGGCCGAAAGTAGGGTGCACCCAGTGAGGATCGAACTCACTACTCAATCGTAATTGTTCTAGCGAGACAAGCTTGCTAACCATTACACCACTTTGAGGTGCCCAGTAGATATGGCACAAGGCCGAAAGTAGGGTGAACCCAGTGAGGATCGAACTCACTACTCAATCGTAATTGTCATAGTGAGACAAGCTTGCTAACCATTACACCACTTTGAGGTGCCCAGTAGATATGGCACAAGGCCGAAAGTAAGGGGCACCCAGTGAGGATCGAACTCACTACTCATTCGTAATTGTTCTAGCGAGACAAGCTTGCTAACCATTACACCACTTCGAGGTGCTCAACTACTTTTATGCATACCGTGAAACATTTTATATCAATTATTTGCAAATTTTGACGCAGGAGTTCGGGTAGGAGTTTTAAAATTTTTCAGAATTGTAAGGCCCAAATGGTTAAATAAATAAAAAAGTTTCTTGTCCTTGTGCCATACTAAGCAAACATAGAAAATATCAAAAAATCGTCATAAAGTGAAGGAAGACATTTTGAAAAGCTGATACTCAGATTTCATTCGTTGACATTTATTCAAATCTTATGCATTACATCTGGAATGAAAACCCTAGCCAAGATGGCCGAAATGACCTGGGCGAGGAAAAACCTGTTATACTGTGACAGGCGGTATCCACGCCTTAGCGGACATCTGATGGATAGGTAATTAATTTTTATTAATTGGAAAGTTTGAAACGAAACACAATGAGACCTGTTCTTCTTTAAGCTCATTTTCCGAAAGAAATATCGGAGAAGAATTTAATAGTTGATTTTGACACAAGTCTCTTACCGATATTGGGCGAAATTATATCGAACATATGCTGAATAAATTACATCGAAAACAGGAAGAAAAAAAGCATATTTTGGAAATAATCTCAAACGACAGGCTCAAGGTCAGAGGCTCAGAAGTCAAAATGCGGTTGAGCAAATACATTCTTAAAATATGCAGTGCATGAGTTGATGCATCGTGAGAGATTAATATCAAGAGAGAAAGAGTGCGAAGCTGTGGATATATAGATATATTGTGAGAGGAATATATATTCATAGATATGATAAATAGATGTCGAAATAGACAGTAAAATACAACAATAAGTGAATAGAAAAAAGTACATTTTTTTCTAAATATCATCCACCTTCAGGATCATGGCTTTCTACAGTTTCACTTACGCTATTATCTGAGAATTTCCTTGACTTCTTTGGAAAGATGGTGGAATGTTTTCCTGTTGGATCTCTTTGATTTTAGAAGAAAAATTTTCCTTCTCTCAGATTTTCAGATTGTTTGGCAATCAAGATATCGTGAGCCAAGTATACGCTGCTTTTACAGATAGAGATTTTTTTGAATTTTTTTACACCAATATATATATATATATATATTTATATATATATATATATTATTTCGGCAGCATTCCATCTTTGATGCACTTTACATTGAATAGGACAGACAAGGTTCTTTATTTTTTTATACAACTTTTCATGCGATCTAATATATTTTTTTTCTTTTCAGATGATAACTTATACAAAAACTGTACGAATGATCTTTTTATCCGAGCGCTTTGTGGGTTTGTACATGTTCTAATATAACATCGCATTATAATATATATATATATATATATATATATATATATATATATATATATATATATATATATATATATATGAGACTGTTTCGCTGTATCACAGCTCATCATTCTGCTACCACACCGCATCAGAGTGGAACTGGGAACAGCAATTAATAGGTTGTTTCACACTCTTCAAAACCTCCTGATCAGAGGCCTTGCTGCTGAATGTAGTTTATCGTCTTACCAAGAAAGCGGGTGTAGTTTATCGTCATACCCAAGATGGACAAGATGAATGGGTATTACAATAAGTGTGAGTCAAATAATTCGATATTTTGAAGTATGTTCGATGCTGCCTCTGCGATAATGGAATGATCCATTTCTTGGTCGATTTGTGACTTTTGATGAGAAATAGATCTTTTATGCCAATCGTAAACGTTTAGTTCAATGGCTTGATCATGACGAAGCTCCCAAACTATTTTGTAAATCGCAATTTCACTAACACAAATTTATAGTGACTGTCTGGTGGTTCGCCATTGGCGTTATCATTATACTTTTCTGGAATATAACCATTTCGTCATTTCCAAGGTTTACTGCCAGCAAGTGGGTGAAATACACATTGAATTAAGCATTGTCGGATCGGCATTGGTTAATCGACGATGTCCAATTCTACTTCATGAAAATGCACTGCAGAAACTCACTAATAATAAATCTCTTTTAGAATAAAAAAATTATACCCCACCGTCTAAAACATGAAAGACATGAGAAACCTTTAAATCAATGCTTGTTCATAATTCTTAACAAATGACAAACAATATTTTGAGGGCTGGGACCGAAGGATCCAATTTAGATGTCAGAGTACGGCGTTGCTTTCTGAAGATTTGCAGTTGCTATGCAAGCCATGATAATCCAGATGTCAAATTGTCAGAGAAATGTCTCTAGTAATGGGTGTTAGAATTTCCACAATAGCGAACCATCTCATGCAAATTATCTTCGATAAATATGTTTCATATGAACTCGGATTTCGAGGTTTTGAATTCTGTGTGCTATTGCATCTGCAACATACCAATCATCCATTTCTTGGTTGATTATTGACTTGTAGTGAGAAATGGATCCTTTAAGGCAATCAGAAGTACTCGGCACGATGGCTTAATCATGACAAAGGACATATTCATTTTCTCAAACCGAAATTTCATCAACAGAAGATTATGCTGTTTGGTACCCCGCCGTTAGATTTGGCAATTACAGCTTTGTGGGGTCTAAACGAAGCATCACTGATGAAGTTTACTGCCAGCAACTGGATGAATTGCACATTCAGTTAAGCAAAACGCGACAGTCTCTGATTAATCATCGAGTTCCGATTCTACTTCTTGACAAACCTCCTTCAGATGTTTCTATGATGACATTACAGAAACTGTCCGACTGACATTTTCTCAAATATCTTATTATTTTATAATAATTAGTATTTAAGCCAAAAAAAAAAAATTCGCCACAAAGAAGATGCAGGAACCCAAACCTTTAGAGCTTTATCGCAAAAGCATAAATAAACTTGTAACACTATATATAAGTCTACTATTCGTCGATGCTTAAAATATTGCTGCCACAAATAGTCCGGTATCCCTGCTATTTACCTTAAGCGCCTTGATAAAACCCAAAGAAGAATCTGGTGGCTCTGCTTCAGATACATTACCACCACTGTAAGGTTGCTTCCCTGTGTCGTTTCTATAAATACTTTCATGGTAAATGTTCGGATGAGCTCTTCGCTATGGTACTTAATTTGTTTTTAAATTTATGCACAGTACGAGACTCGTATCTAGATCTCATCAATCTACAGTTGTAGCTGTAAGATCTATGTTATCGGTTTCTTTTGTCGCACTTCCCGCTTGTGGAACTCCCTCCTGATTCCATACTTTCCAGTCAACTTTAATCTGGAAAAATTTAAATGCAATGCCAATCGATGTCTACTGTCTTCCTGATTATTCTTTCTTTCTCTCGCTCATTATCAATGTTTCTGTTCATAATTCTTCCACACCCTGTAATCACTTGTGACTTAAGGACTTTACTGCTTTGCATGGGGTAATGCTAATTAAAACAAACTCCATAGTAGAAATGTATAGTTGTTCATGTTTCCTTTTTAACTTAATTAAACACCGTTTAAATTAATTAAGAAAATAATATTGATTCTAAAATCGAACATTTATTTAAAAGCAACCTAATTTCTTTCTGCTGTCTAAGCTTATATTTTCGGAATAAAATTGTGGTTATTCGCTTTTGATAAAGTTTTCGGATATAATGTTATTCCAATAAGGAATATATTACCATGGTATTCAGGCTCTATTATCAATCATTATTGCAATTATGGAAAATAATTTGGTTGGTGTCATATTTTATTATGCAAAAATATGATGTTCAGCATAAAATCTTTTTAAGAATAATTCCAAACAATATATGAGCAACAGAAACTCCAGCACACTAAAATAATAATCGTCATCTGACTCATAGTCACCGATAATATTAATTTAGCCAGTGTTTGAACTTTAATATTTCCTTTTTTATCCTCACAATCTGTACTTGAACATAATTTTTCCGTTCCCATATATAATATTTTACGATCAACCACATGACTTTTAGTGGATTAATTTCTTGCAAAATACGTGTAAATTGTCATTAATTTAGTATCTTTTGAATATTTTCTAACAAGATGGACAAAGATTTCATGTCAAGGGAGTTATATTGATTATAATAATTTATTTTATTACCATCATTAAGGGAGCTATAATTTTTCTGTGACACTCGCCAGAAACATGAGCTCGCGTCATAACGTTGTTATTAGCTAGGGTACCGTGTTGGTTAATTATTTTCATAAAAGAATCTGTCATCTATTATAGGGCTGTATTTATTATGAAATACTGTTGGCATCATATATTTCTTTGGTTAATGGATATGGCTTGGGTTTATTTTCTTTTACGGCATATCAACTTCAATTAGTTATTTAATTCCAACAAGATTTTTAGAATAGATACGTTTTTTTGTTTGTTTAGTGGCATATCAATTCCTTATGGATCATTTAACGTGAAATTTTATTTTCTTGGGAGCATTAGAAATTTATTTTATAAAAACATATCGCTGGTAATATTTTTTCTTCAAAAATGTATTGCTGGCAATATTTTTTTAAAAATTTATTGCTGGTACTATTTTGTTTTCAAAAATGTCTTGCTGGTAATTTTTTAAAAATGTATTTGTACTATAAAAATTTATATCTATATTTCCATAGCTTTTTGATCTCAGGTTAGGGCCTAACTATCTGCCCATAGCTAACACCCTAGCAGGTGCTACAACCCGGGTCAGAATAGGCCTGAGAACAACAAAAATTACGTGGTAGTTCGACGCTTCTCAAAACCTCCCGATCAGTGGCCTTGCTGCCGGATGTAGTTTATCGTCATACCCAGGATAACAAATATGTTTAGGAATGTGAAATTGCCACACTGGTTTTACTCTCGACGATTTCATTTATGTTACCCATACTTAATATTATAGCTCTTTTCTGATTACAATCGCATCATGTTCATACACCGGTCTTCGTTCGATCACCGCAGTTAAGTAACGTCGAGTGTGGTCAGTACCTAGTTGGGTGACCACTTGGAAATGCCTGGGGTTGTAAGATGGGTTGAATAATGAAGTTCCATTTCCGGTTAAGTTTGCTATATTCACTTACGCGCAAATATCCATCGGAAAGACATGAATTTAACCCTTTCCCTCCTTCTATGGGTTATTTAGAAAAACTTATATCATTAAATCATTATTATCGCCCCAAAAATCTGACAATATTTCCTGGCTTTAAATAATCGGCATCTTTATTATTAGAGTAATTCTTAACATCGCTTGAGAATGAAACCGTGCTCTAAATTTCAAGTTCAATTTTGAAATTAATCTTTAAGATTTGAGTTTCGGTTTCGAAACTTAGTAATTTCTGTGTTGCGATGGGGATATATTTTTAAAAAAAATTATACTTATAATTTTATGCTTTACTTTGTATCAAGCACTGTTTTTAAAAATGAAAAAATATATATACTAAAGAACTTTTGATTATAAATCTAACTGTTCTTTCTTATTATATATATATATATATATATATATATATATATATATATATTAATGGATGTTTCATTAAATAATATAGACAAGTTTTGTCTATTTATTTTAATTAAATTCCTTTCATATTGTCTGATAAGCTTAATCACATTATCGTTGAAAGACGAGTGGAAAACACCATATTGATACATGTTTAAATCCAATCTAACATTTCGGCTTACACAAGCCATTATCCAAGATGACAATTTCAATAAATCAAACAACAACGAATGAAACAACAATGATAGTCCACCCTTGCTGCATGAAAATTTCCAAGTAACGACAAACTCCTAAATACGAGAGGCGGAAGCGAAAATCGCGTCGCAGATCGTGACGTCACACATGAACACGCGAGAGTGAAAACGAGAAGTATTAAGTATGGAAAGCCGTTGGTATAAACCAATGGCTTCTGTTATCAATTATAGGCATTTAATGATATTTGTGGAGATTTCATAGTTTATTTTGTTCGCGTTAGTTTTCAACTGTTTTATGTATAAAGCTTCAAGAATTCTTAATTTTTGTTTATTGTTTCCATGTTTAAATATAGTTGTGTTGTCAACAAGGATTTTCCGGAATTATGTATGCGGGCAGCCATGTTGTTTTAATATATATTACTTCAAACTTTATTATAGTGCATAATACCCATTGTAATAAAGCTTGAAATAATAATAATGTGAGATTAAAAATAAATCATTAAGAATGTAGAAATTGTCATGTTTGCGTTTCGGATATAAAACTGATCATATGGTAAAGCACCCTGTAGTTTTCTCTTGCAAATGGGCACAACTGGGTTCAATCCCTGCTGGAGCGCATATTTTCTTCAAAATTTTTAGAATGACCACCGTTGCATGTAATATATACTGTTTAAAAAGTATAAATTGAAGTCAACTTTTGGTGTTGGTGGGAAATTTTCCAGAAGCACCCAAAGTATATAAAATGAAAAAATTGTAGATCTTTTCAATGATTGAGGGAGACTTCATAGGTAGAAACTACGGTAGCGGAAAAGGGTAATATTTGCAATATTTTTCATATTACACACACACAAACACGCGCACACACACACACATGTTGTATTAATTCTGTGGTATACCAATGCACTATTTCATCCACAGAGAGCCCTAGCACTAATATGATATACATTGGGTCCACGAAGAATAATTTTAAAGATAGATGGAGGCAGCATAAGTGCTCCTTTAATAATATAAACAAAAGAAACCAGACTTCACTATCAAAATATTTTTTGCACTTGAAGGAAACAAATAAGACACCAAAAGTTAAATGGAAAATTATTGACAAGGCTAGAATATGTAAAGCTTGGGATGACCCATGCCCTTTGTGCCTCCATGAAAAATTGCACATTATTAAACTTCTAAACAATAATAATCTATTAAATAATAGACACGAGTTTGTAGAGGGCCGTGGCTGTTATGTTGGCGGTTACGGTTTGTTGAGAGAAGACAGACGTGGACGAAACGCCTGTAAGGTTCAGATTCTCCTGCTAGCCGGCCCAACTACATAAAAAGGTTGGACTTGGTTAAGTCCAAAGAAGAAGGAAAAGAAAGCAAACAAAAACAAGACCGATAATATATGTATACACAACAAATATATATTCATAACAAGTTACAATACAAGAAAACAGTACAAAGGACAAAGTGTGTGGGAATATTCCGTCTGTGCGAGCGTGTGTGTATTATATTTTTAGCGTGATTTCACGCTATTTCTTTGTTAGGGACTACATTTTGAGGTTGATAGTTGAAATCCTCTAGGAAGAAGAGAAATTTACCTCGGTGCGTTAGTGCACAAGCCTGAAATATAAAAAGAGAGAGCGAAGCGAAGGGTCATTGGCTATTTATAGCCAGGAAAGAGAGACCTCTGGTGAAAGGGTTACAAACTGAAGGAGGAGGTAACTCCGACAAGTTAACGGTTTTTGTAGGCATCATCAGATTTTTGGTTTGAATTAAAAAAAAAAAAATTATATAACTTGTTTAACAAATAACCCAATCATCAGATTCATAGTAGAAATTTTTAACTACAAACTTGCATACAACATAACACCCTTCATAACCCATAGCCCAAATTAGTAGTTTAAATACCTTACATAAAAAGATAACCCTTTATGAAGTCGTCAAAAAACAAACGTTACGAAAGTTTTTTTTTTTTATAAGCACAATTCCTTTCATAATAAAATAAAATAAAATAAATAAATAAATTTCCATAGACAAGCCAACTTGACGAAAGCTTAATACATCTTCGTTTCATTTTTGACACCCTCACCTTCCCCCCGACTTGACACCTTGAAAGTATCTCTATACCGCTACTCATCATTAACACCCTACACTCGCCTACCCATTTTAGACAATTCGTCCTAGCTTTTACCATGGTGATTTTGATTACAATTTTTAAAACAAGTAAATTTCAGATATACGTTATTCCAACAAAAATTTCGCTTGAAGATGGAACGGAGCCCTTTTTAATTTCAACTCAATTTAATTTAAAGGATTATATTGAAGTTTTCGGCTCTTGTTTTGAAACATGAGACCTCTTATGTAGCGATTTGGAATCATATTTTTAAATAAATAATTATATATATATACATATATATATATATATATATATATATATATATAGATATAAATATATATACATATATATATATATATATATATATATATGGTGTTTATATGTTATTTTTATTTATTTATTCATTTAAGTAAATGCTCTATTTTCATTTAAACAGTATTAATTACGTTTACTGTGCTGAATGTTCGAGAAATTTCGTAGAAATATGCGCTCTGCGACAAGAATCGAACCTGTATTCCTATACGGAAACCGCCATTTTATCAAATGTTTAGTGACATACAATCTTCGACGATTTTACCTGATCGGTCTTTTCTGCTCATAAAACGTACCTTAACGTAAAGAATGACAACATATCATGAAATTGGAATAAGTCCGACAATTATTTAATATATTTTCTGTTTATACTTTATTTTTTATAGCTACATTGTCTTTAAGTAAATGGTCTGTTTCTAATTAAAACAATATTAATTACATTTACCAATATAGGTTCGATTCCTGTCAGAGAAATTATGTTTTACATGAAATTTCTTGAAAATTCAGTTCGGTAAAGGTAATTAATGCTGTTTATTTAAAGACCAGAGCGTTTACTTAAATAAATTGTATCTATAAAAAAGTAACGTATGGACAAAAATATATTAAATAATAGAGTGCATGATATATATATATATATATATATATATATATATATTATATGGTATAAAATGCCAATTGAAAAAAAAAAAATCTTAGTTTTTGCCGACGCGTTTCGTCTTCCAACTTTTTCAAGGCAAAAGTGAAATCGAAATGTTCTTTGTTATAGTTACATTAAAAAATCAAAATTTAAAAAGATAGACGCTTCTGTTTTAAATTTGGATTTTTTAATGTAACACTGATAACAAAAAACATTTCCATTTCATTTTTGCTTTGAAAAAGTCGGAAGAAACGCGTCGGTAAAATCTAAGATTTTTTTTTCCAATTGTCATTTTATACCAATCTGTCTTGTCCACAGAATTGATCTGGGAATTTAACTATATATATATATATATATATATATATATATATATATATATATATATATATATATAAAGAGAGAGTGTTTTAAGGCATGCTATACTTATGGAATAAAGTGCTTTCACGAACACAACACAACAATAAAAGCAATACGTGAAAAGTATTTGATGTAATTTTCAGTTGGCAATATGACTACAATAGCGTTTTCTAAATTCTTCTCGTTGATAAGGATATTTTGTTTGTTGTTAATAGTTACATGGTTTTCAATAATTTCATTTCGTTTTTGCCTTGAAAATGTCCAGGTTAGACGAAACGTGTCAGCTAATAATACAGTTTTCTTATTGTCTTTTACTTTTGCACACACACGCATATATATATATATATATATATATATATATATATATATATATATATACATACATAACTGGGTTCGATGGGTAAATTATCGCCATTCAATATTTTTAAGAGAGGGGTAACAGACGAGAGAAGAACAGGAAGGTCTAAAGATGAAGGGGGGATTAAAATTTAACAGAGAGAAGTTTTAGAAAGGGGTGTCAAAGACGGTTTAAATGAGAGAAATATGAAAGTTCCCGTATGTCTAATACATTAAAGATGTAACCGGAAAGGATACATTTTGTGGTGACATACAGATCAGAAAATGTGAGAAGGAGAGAAAAAAAAAGAAAAAGAGGTGAGGTTATATATATATATATATATATATATATATATATATATAATGTTATCGACAGGCGGAGGCAATTACAACACATGGTACAGTGTGAAAGCGCCTAAAAATATGACTAAAATTTTAGTCATGCTTTGTGTGTGGAATTGTGTAGATAGATCTATACCGAAATCGTTTTTGTAGGAAGTATAAAGTCATCGTGAGTGAAAGTTTAAGCGTGAGTCAAGGTCTTGTTCAAAAAACTGAACACGCCATATTTTTGCTTTCTCCTCAAAACTCTTGTTAAGTACTTTGCAGCATAAGCCATAGGTGTGCTCTGTGTATTACGCAGACATCTATAATAATGTTTCGCTATTCATCCTGGCAGACGGGTGTTCTTGGAAGCAAGTTGTAAATGTCTAGATTCTCTGTATCGACAGACATATTATGCAGATGCATCATAGTTACAAAGCTTAAATATAAGCCTACCCATGTTTGCCTAGATGTAGAAAGACAGTGAGAGAACGAAAATAGCGGGAAGAAGAAAAAACTAAAGGAAATAGCAATACGAGAAGTGGGATATTTTAGTGAACAAGAAGTCGTTTGAAATAATGCAATAGATCGATGAACAAAGGAACGATTGAATTCTGTCGCAAAGAGCAATTTCAGAAAGCTAAATATCCTAACTTATTATTCTTTTTATTCTTTGGGTAATTTTGTGTTGAATGACTTCGGTGTCTCGTGGGATCGGAGACCGTAAAGCAACGGAATTAAAAATCAGAAACAGGGAGAAAATTGAAAAATAAAATCAAAAAAACATTTCAAATAGAAAAACAAACTACTAGAACTCTACAACATGGCTGGCTTGCTGGTATCCATTTTTGTCAGTACCTTAGTGTAAATAACTAATCCCTGTTGCAGACAACTTCTCAGACACACTTATGTTTCTTCAACACTCACAGAGCCAACCTGTGTTAAGCGAATCATACTTACGGTTTGGTAGAAAGATCATAATCCAGTTTGAACAAAGCATATACGCTTAAATGATCTGTCGCCATGCTAGTTCGTGCTAATATTACTAACAACGGGTTTCAATCAGTTATATCGTTTTAGATTCTCTCATAAGGCTTGAATATGTCAACAAGATATTTTATGGCTGAGCGTATATTAATGACCCATTGAATAAATTGGTCATAACGAGAAGAGTATTTCTATATCCTTACATTTTATAGCTGATCGTATGTTAGTAACTCAATGAACAGATTGGCCGTGATGAGAGAAGTGGTTCTATTTCATTACATATTATAGCTGATCGTATGTCAGTGAGCCTATTAAACAGTTTGGTAGTAAAGAAACGAGTGATTCTATCGTATTTACGAACTTTCCCTGCCGCCGAACGATGGGATCACTTCACTGATTCGTTTCGAACAACACGGTGAAGATATTGCATGGCACGTACGTTGTAGCCAACCGCCTTTATTCCCTTCGTATTCCAGTGGTAAGATGTAAGGTCCACCCGATCAGATTCTTCGCACGAACCGCTGCTTCGTGGAACCGACTCACAAGTGGGTGCTTCCTCGATCACTACAATCGTTACCTGGTTAAATCTACAGTCAGCCTTCATCTGCCCCACATATCCCCATAAACTGTCTCTTACTCTGTAAGCCTCTACCTCGAGTGGCTATTAGGCCTTCTACTGGGTGAACATCATTGTAAAAAACAAAAATAACAAAAAAAATATAATAATGGTGATGATGATGATTGTTCACGTGAACATCGTCTTAATCTTTAGAACTATCAGCCTGCAATTTTTAATTCATGCCATCAAGAAGGGGACTCTGTATTTGGGTCTTTTTTTAGATTCTATTTGATAGATATTATTATAAATGCTGCTGTTCTTCTTCTTATTATTATTATTATTAGTAGTAGTAGTAGTAGTAATAGTAATATTAGTAGTGCTTGAGAGATGAGCATACAATCAAAGAATTTTTGCAAAAGAAATAGAAGACTCCACATTTATTTCCCAAGAGTTATGCAAAAAACAAAGATTATACTTTTGTAGACTGCGGATAAGAAATTTACTGAATTCACTTTCAAAGCAAGTGCACTTAATAAGCAATTTTAGATATCGACTTCTCGCTTTTCCGCGTTGTATATATATATATATATATATATATATATATATATATATATTTACAGTATTTCCGAATGCCATATTCTCTTGAAGACAGAAGCGCTGCTAAAGTTTTAAGAAAAAACTAAAAGAAATAAACATGATATAGCAGGAAACGGAAAAAAGAAGGCACCCCGGGATAGATTTAAATATTTTGCACGTGACTCGTGATTATCATGAATAAATCAGAGTTTTAACTTTTTTTTAACTTCTGTGTCGAGATTGTATTGTTAAAATTCATTAAAATAGAAAATATTGCTTTTGACGTTAAAACAATTTTGTGTTCATAAAAATCAAATCATATGTACTACGCAATATGTAATAAATAGATAAAAGTGTAAAAATAAGCATGGTTATTAATCTCCTTAGTAAATACTTGCATGCCTATCTTAGGAATGAAATAGGTTTTACAAAACACTTCGTTAATATCCAAATTATAAACAAATGAAACATTTTTTACATTACTTTTGATAATCGATTTTGGCTGATAATGCATATAACTCGTGTAAACATTCGTATTTAAAAAGAGTTACAATTTCTGCAACAGGAGATAATTCGTATTTTTCCAGTTACTTCCCCCCTCCATGCAACGCAATAAAGTCAGAAGATAACAATTGACACTCACATAAATGTTTTGATGATAAAGTCCGACTCGAAATCCAGAAGAATTCCACAATCGAGAAGTGCAAGAAAAAAAAAACTGTTAGCATAGAACTTTGGGTACATTTCGTAATTTCAAAGAAAAAAAAGGATGAAACCAACCCGCCAATCTAGTACTGCGTTTAAAATCGTAAAGTTGCAGTACCCAAAAGCTCCTCAGAACAAGTAGCACGAAAATATGTATAGAAAAGGCGTAGTGAAGCTACGTTACGGAGGTTAGAAAATGACTTCTTTCTTATATTTACAAGAGGTTTAATCCCGCACTGGCATACGATCAACTATAAAATTTAATATGATACAACCATTCCTTACTTTATGACCAACCTATTTAAAAGCTCGCTGACATACGATCAGCTATACATTGTAAAGAAATAGACTCTTCTCGTTTCGACCAAACTATTCAATGGATTACTGACATACGATTAGCTATAAAATTTAATACGATAGAAGCATTCCTTTCTTTACGACAAAATCTGTTTAATGACTTACTGACATATAATGAGCTATAAAATGTAATAAAATTTTTAAAAATTAAAATTACTACCAGTCGCTATTTTACACAGTACCAAAACTTGTCTGAGAAATATATGCGTTGTATCTTTACAGGACATTATTAATTACTAACTGCCCTTCAGGCTTATCAGTTATTTCCTTCTGTCCAATTTTGTCTTCAGTTTGTATCGTGACTGTTAAATGGTACCCTATTTCCTCATTATGCTTCCCCAAAATTTATAATTCCATATTCTTCAGTAAGGTCCATTCTGTATAATCCCCGTGCGTCACTCAAGTCAGACGGGTACATTCAGAGGCCGTTTATGCGGATAGGAGAGGAAAAAAAGGTTAACCCTGGACAGGTTAAGATTGTAGTGAGAGGGGAGACATTCTCTTGGGAGTCGGTTCCACTGAGCTGTTGGTGGCAGGAAGAAACTGTCCGAGTGTTATGTAGGTGGTTTACTACTATCTGAGTAGCCATGATGGTTACAAATAGCGGAACCAAGGAATGTATTTCCTCCGATTATTTTCCATGGAAGTAACAATAGATCCAGAAGCATGCACGTTAAAAACATCCTTCATTACACGATGTTTTTCAGAAACGTGTGGAATAAGTCAACTATTCATCCAGAGACATCGTAACGATTGAGTTTGTGAAGAAGACCCTTGTGCGAAACCCTGTCGAACGCCTTTTAAATAACTAAAGCCACAGCTCGAGCTTCACCGTTCTTATGCAAATCCTCATAGAGAAATTCAGTCACAACTGCAAACAAATAGGCTGCAGACTTAGAGAAACGGAAAGTATATAGTTTATGCAAAAAACGTTCGTGTAAAATGATATGCTTAAACGCTAGTACTTTACCAAAAAAAAATAGTAAAAGACTAATAAGGCAATGATTAGAGGGTCAGAAGTTTCAACAAAAAACTTAAAGACAAGAATGTGGATTTTCAAAAATCTAGAAAGCAAGAAAGCAGCGAGACATTTATAGAGTTTGAAGAGAACAATATTGAGCCTGTTAAAGAGATTGGAGAAAACAGTAGCGAGTTAGGGAGTTTGAATGGTATAAGCCACGTGCGCCACTCAAGTTATACGAGTACATTCAGAGGCCGTTATTGCAGATAGGAGAGGAAAAAAAAGTTAACCCTGGACAGGTTAAGATTGTAGTGAGAAGGGAGACATTCCTTGGGTGTCGGTTCCTCAGAGCTGTGGGTGGCGGGAAGAAACTGTCCGAGTGGAATGTGGGTGGTTTGCTGCTATGTGAGTAGCCGTGATGGTTACAAATAGCGGAACCAAGGAATGTATTTCCTCCGATTATATTCCATGGAAGTAACAATAGTTCTGTGAGAAGCTTGTCACATCCCGCCTGTGAGAGAAACATTGGAGGGTGGAAAATAATGTGTCACCAGCAAGGACTCGAGGACGTTTCTAGACTCTATCGAGACTGGCCAGCCTTTACCCAAATATGACAACAATACACCATTTTAGATTTGATCTGGCTCTTGTAAAGATAGAGGATAGCATGTGATGTCACGTATGTACAGGAGCGATAGAGGGAGTTGGCCATTTTCCCTCTCTTTTTTTGCGATGGATCGTATGCATGAGTTCCACTTAGGGTCAGGTGTGAGTTTAAGGCCTAGTAGTCTCTCAAGGCAGGGAAAGGCCCGCGAGGACATCAATTTATTTAGAAATAAAAGTGATATTTTTGTTTTTACTTTCCTTAACTCTTCCTTGTTGATCACATGCACCGTAAATGTTATGCGGAACACTCATCTAGAGAGCTATATCATTGTTGTTTCAAATCTTCCATTTATCTGTAAGGAAAATATCTCCACCATTTATTTCCAATGATTGGATCGATATAAACCAGCAGGTAAACACTCTTTCCATTGTTTCTTATAGAGTCTTGACGTAATACTTTGTTTGCGGTTTGGGTACCTTATTTAGCTATTCCAATGTACTTTAACTTTTCTCTGTCATATTTTCCGTCTTCTGTTTTAACAGTTACCAAAAAATTACACTTCTGTCTTATATTTCACTAGCAGCATGGCCCGGCGTTGCCCGTGCTTGATTAAAAAATTTACCCTTCCTTGCCTTTCAAGGAGTGCCCTTTGCCGTGCTGATGTTGCTACATGTCTTACTTCTTGCCTATCTCACACTGCGAATTTTTTCTATTCTCTAGACTAAACATTAAATCTGTTACGAAAAAAGAACTAAACAAAATGAACACAAAACAATCAACTTCAAAAAAGGACTCGTAACTGGAAGAACCGAATGAAAATAGAATGTTAACAACAAATACATTTTCACACCCAACCCAGTTCTGCGGAATCAGAATCAACGTTGAGTTTAAGAAAGCGAATGAGGCAATTGGAATAAAGTGCAATGCAGACTTAAATTTTTCCCACTTGTAACGAATGCAGCTATTTAATTTTTTTGCATGCTAGCATGCTAGTTAACATTCGTGTCAGTCAGCTTTTAGCTCTCACGCTGGCCAATAGAATCTCCCTGCCTATTCGTGGCAGCCAGCTATAGGCGCTCAATCTGTCCCGTAGAAAATGGCCGTAAACTACATGAAAACTTCCGTAGAAGCATGAAATATCGATTATTTCCACCATCGATGGGAGTTGGGAAATGCAAAGTCGGTCTTGGCCTTCCCGCTAACATGGAGCATGTGCATGTAAATCTTGGTGCAAATCTGTCGAAAATTGCGACTGTGCATTCGTTACACACACATACACCCTGCATTTATAAATAGAGATTATGACCTCTCTATTTCGTAGATCTCTGGAAATCAGACTTCTTCTGACATGCTTTCTCCTTTCTTTAGAATCTTCTTTGGAACACTGTCTGGGAGATCCTAGAATATTTTCTGTGCCTGTCATCAATACAATATTTTTTATATCCGTGATTTACCTTAACCCGTCCCCCACTGAATTAGGTTGTCAATCAACGTCGTTTTTTAACGCGGAGACACGAGTGCTTCCACTCGACCCGCTAATCTAAGTTGGTCTTAGCTGGTTAAATCTTGTCTAAGCTGGTCAAATCTTGTCTGAGCTAGTCTCAACCAGTCATACTAAATCTACGGAACAGATGCTACACAACGATAGGAGGAACGCAAGGGAGGAGAGAACGCGTCCATCACGGAACAGATACTGCAGCCGCAGCTTCCACTCCGATGGGAAGAAATCCCTTCTCCTCCCTTGCCAATAACCCCGGAAGAATCCGGAAGGAAAGCCCCTAGCAGTAATAATATATATTATATTAGAACAGCCTCGCTGTATAGGCTGGACACATCGTCTAGATTTCCTATCAAGTAAGAACAAAAGTAAAGCTTATTTCTGAATAAGATCAATCGACGAAAGTAAAGCAGAAAAAAAAAAACAATAAATAGCAGAATAGAGAAAGAAGACTCAACTACGAAGAAGAAAGAAAGATGAAAAAAAGTGAAGGTATGTATTATAGAGTGGATTCAAAGTGGATGCTTGTATTTGTACTAAGTCGGTCCTAAAATAGGTTCGACGTGCAAAACGTTAGGAACTTGATATAATCGGTATAACACAGAATAATCTGGTTGTTGTCGCTGATACTTTAGTATTCGACTAACTGTCGTCCGACATCGACTGACTGCCCGACGGTATTTAGTCACCCCCCCCCACGATGGCATCATGTGGCATAAGGCCTTTTTAACGTGGGATCTCCGAGCCCGTGAGCTCGGCCAAAAATATGCCCATTGAACCTTATAAACGGGTTCAGGGTCGGTTTACCTCCCCGAAAGAGAATCCGCCCTTCGGCGTAGCATCCTTCGGGTTCCTCCCCGCCCAAAGGCAGAGAGTTCAACCAATCAGCCAGTCGACTGACTGCCCGACCCACTCAGCGACTCTTACTCTTCCTACTTATTATAGATGGAGAGATCTATTAACTATAGAATAGGTGAGTTTCACTGTAACAGTAAGAAAACCTAATAGAAATAATAAAGAAAACGTAAAAATGAATACGTGAAGAGAAAAAGAGAAAGAAAAAACATTATAAAATAAAAAAGAAAGAGAAATGAAAGAAATATGAATGTGAAAATGTAAGAAAGATATAAACAAAAGAGTAGGTAGGAACAAAACGAAAATAAGAGATTAAGAAAAAGAGAAAATTCTTATGAGAGAAAATAACGAAGAAATAAAGTAGGAAAAAGAAAAGAAAAAGTAATCAAAAGAAATTAGAACCTAATAAATAAATACACAGCATAATAGAAATTAAATAAAAACATAGACATTACAATGTAATAAAGATGAAGAAAATGAGAAAGAAGAAAATCATTGTAAAACAAAATAGAAAAAGAAGAAGGAAAGATAAAAGAAATAATAAATTCATACATAGTCGATAGGAAGTATGAAAGATTTGGTAAGTATAAGAAAAAAAATCAAAGATGGATTCTATTGATTGGTCATGGTTGGATTTCTTCTTAAAAACGAAGGCCATTTCGCCAGAAACATGTTCGTCTCAATACGAAGCAATTTAAAATGAATAAAAATAAAATTGATTTAACCAATTTGGAATTTCACTTCGATATTCCGAAAGAAAATTGCACAAGGAAAGGCCAAAGATACAAACGAAATTACTGAAATTACACGCAAGAACGTAACTGATACGAGAGTGCCAAAATCGACCGACTTTCTCTGAACGTTTCTTTGTACAAGCCGAGTTCCATACAAACCAGAAGCTCAGAGCGAAAATTGTCAATGAGGTCAGAAACACATACAGAAGCGGGCAGAAAAAAATCAAAGAAAATAGCGGGAAAGATTTTAAAAAACAAAGACATTTGAAATATCACCTCCAACTCTAGATCAGGTATTTAGTCTTGTAGTATATTTCTCATAACTAAAAAAGGATATAGCAGCTACAGTTTTCACTAAGCCACTACTTTTTTTGTCTTTCATTGTCGACTGCTGCTGTTCAGATATCAGATAAAGGGACTTAATATTAAATTTCCTGCCTTCTCAAAGCAAAACGTAAAAATAATGTCGGTGATCCTTCGAATTCACTTTCTGAACCAATAACCATTATTTCATATAACATGTAATCTAACAAAACATACATCATAAACTTTAAAGAAAATCAAGTGACAGCAGATCGCTTAATGAATTCTAGTATAGTTCTGGGCAATCTTACTGCCTCCAAAACAACTATTGTCTAGGGACGATTTAAAGCCTATTATGGGGCGCTTATTTATCTAATCTTATATGATTGGGTTTCTCGGACAGTTCTGCGTATACTGTTTACATTATTCGGACTATTGTCCTCATCTTTGTCGCCATAATTATCACAACGTTTTGGCCGTTGTACGCTCCGGCCTTCTTCGGGTGTTTGGAATGTCGAACTGAACCATTTATTTCGCTCACTGGGGTAGACTGTTCTAGTTCCACGTCTAACGTGTGTCAGTTATCAGTTATCTCCTGTTAATTCTTCACCACCTTAATCAGGTATTGAACTCACACTCTTTGGTTCCTGTCACTGGATCTAACGCTTTTATCCACTGTGCCATGTAACTTCTTAGTATGTTATTTACTGGAACTACAAACATTAATCTCATTTTCCACAAACATTTTAATTTAATTTTTTCTTTCTAATTTCTTGATTTCCCTTTCTTCCCGGTTGGAAAGGCAATGACTGTAATCTTATTAAAACTATTTCTTTCAGCATCTAAAAATTTGGTTTCATGATTCAATGGCGGTTTATGTTCTAGATATCAAAGAACAAGTCATTTCTTTTTAAATTTATTTCTTTTGTTAGAGATCTTCTGAATAGTTGCACCAAAACCTCCGGCTTCAACCATCGCATTTTTTTCAGTCCTTTCGCCCCAAGCTAGGCGATAAAGCCACTAAGACACAAATGGAATTTAAATCTTTGAAGATTGTATGTGATAGTAAAGTAAGAAACAGAAAGTAATTTTCAAAAGTGAGTAGACGGAGAATTGATTACGTACACACATCGGTCATAGCTCAAGAAGCGGCGAGAAAATAAAATATAACAGTGTCGAAGTAGCTCGTCTAGGTTTGTCTCCTTTATGAGTTTAAGGTGAGTTTTTTTTCTACAGCCGCATTCTTAACGAATACATCAAACATATGGGAAAAATGTTGTGAGTGAAGACACAGCCAGGCATTGTTTCCAGATATTCATGTCCTGGGATCTGTTTATTTGCGATGAACCACGCAGTGGCCGGCAACAGGCTCTGGATGATGAGGCCCCGTGGCGGTAAATTAGAAGGATAAGAGCTAACCTTGTGGTAAGTTTGCCGAACGCTTCAAGGTTTCTCATGAAACAGCCAGACTTCAACTAAACATCATAGGGAAGGTGTATGTTGATAATATTTCAGTTTACTTTTAAAATCATCTATTTTGAACTGTTACAATCAGAACGTAGATTTTTCGTTCTGCTTCTCATTATTTTGCAAGTCGGGAGCCAATTAGAAAGGAAAATTGGCAATCTCTTTCTCGTTACTTTCTCGGGGCTGTAACGTACCTATATTTGATCGAGTGCTCACCAGTGACAAAAAGAGTACCTGTACCTCACAACATAAGACTACCTTCAAACCTCCGCATTCTATGAATATGGCCAAACTTTCGATGCACTCTTGGAAACTCAGCGGTTGCAACTTGTATAACAGGCGCTGAAGCAAAAGGCCAGCATTACTTAATGACAGTGTCAGGCCTCATGTAGTATGGGTATCAAGGGATACCATACAGCAACGTGACAGGGGACAATACACCTTACTTCCCGAACCTTGCGCCAACAGATTATGACCTTATTCACTCGCTGGACAGCCACCATCGTAGGAAATAGTTCGCAAATTATGCAGGCATTCAGAGATTTTTAACGTTCCAAACATCTGATTTTTACCGCCAGTGTATTACCCCGCTGGAGGCACGTTGGCAAAAATGTCTGGATATCGACGGGGATTACTTTGAGGACTAACGCTGTGTGAAATATGCTGTATGAAATTTGTTTCTAATAAATCAAAAACTGCAACGACTTGCTTTGGTTATCTTGTACTCGAAAATCACTACGGTTCCATGTAGCTATTTCAAAAGTAAAACGGGGAGACCTAGTTGCCAATCTGTCAGTACAGTCCAAGCACCAAGGATAAAAGCTGATCAGAATAATTGCCATGTAAATATTTATAGAAAAGACAGGGGGAAGTCACGTCACGGCTGGGGAAATATCAAAATGCCAGTCAGGATAAGTAGCATTACAGACACTACGTTGGATTTTTTCAAGAATATAGAGATATATTCCAAGGACACCAGAGCAGATAAGTCGCAATAATTAATTCACTGCTGAATGGTAGATTTATAAATATGGATTCTTAACGGAAACTCTTGTCTGGTACGATCCTGTGCACCAGCTTTCTTGGCAGTAGCCATAGCGGTTAATTCAATATAATCACACGACGCTGATGGAAGGAAGAATATATTCTCTATTGTTACCGTATTTTTGTTTTGGATGCGTTCAAATTCACAAGATATTCCTTGCTCCAGTTAACCACTGACTGGAGATAATTGTCACTTAGGAGAAAATAATTACCTAGGT
>CAHIKZ030001715.1:42500-55000 GCA_903632075.3 Acanthosepion pharaonis
AATGAATGGAAAACAGTGAAGACTTTCTAGAAAAAAAATTAAAGCAATTTGGCGATTCATTGCAATCTTGGAATTTTGGCAACAGCCTAATTCCGACAATTGTCAACGTAGTTTCATATTATTCCTTTAACTATTTTCTTTCTTTTTGACAAGATTGACAAACATATTTCATCAGTTTACAGTTGAAATGGCTAGTTCGAACCGTAAGTTCTATGCTGACAGTTTCTTCTATCGCATTTTTCGCTTACGGATTCTTGCTTTCCAGTCAACTTTGATTTTCAGAAATTTAAATGCCATCTCATATCTACTTCTTACTACCAAAATTCCTGTTCTTTTATTGTCATTTCCTATTGATAATCTTTTTCTAAATATTATTTCTGACTGTAACCTCTTACGTCTTAGTGGCTTTATCGTCTTGGTCGGGGTGAAATGATTAAAGAAATCATTTCTCTCCCTTTCCTATTCTCAATAAGTACTAAAATAAATTTTTAAAACAAACGAATTTCACCTAATACATTAATTTTATAGTCCATTCGTTCTGTCCTGTTTTAAAGTGGCGCTGAGTTACAAATATAAGAAATTCGATATATATATTCATTTTTATTGGTATGCAAAACACATGGACAACAGTCAAATGTGTATGGGTGATATGGTTACGGGTTTTGATAAAAGAAATACATTAACTTGCTGGTAAATCCTAGTTTGGGTTTCATTCAGCCAAGAGAACACAGCCTGGACAAAATTCTCCGATTAAGGATATCTCCAAGACACTTTTGCTAGCTTACACTTCAAAATTAAAAATCAAATCCTCAGGCTATGATGCTCAACAATAACACCCATTTATAAATATGGATGCACAATGCGTCAGCTCCAAGAGGACGTGCCCAAATATTTAATGGCTGAAAACTGATGAGGGAATCTGCGTTCCCGAATGATAATATATATATTGGAGCTGTTGATAGTTCCTTACTATAAATCACACGCATGTTGCCTCATTCATTCTATTATGAACGAAAGCCCCGAGAGCCATGATTAGTGTAGCATTAGGCCATTATTATTATTATTATTATTATTATTATTATTAATATTTTATTCCCTTTGATTTTTGGTGTGTCCTCATTACTTCCCGGGTTACTCCCAGAGACCTAAGGTCAGAAATGGCATCCCGACATTTTCTACTGAGCAATTAAAGAACAACATAAACACACAGACAGATTTTGTTACATAGATAAAGCCTTTCGTAATGCCTGGGCTGTACTCGTGAGAAGATTTTCTTTGTATTTCTTTAAGGCGTGAGCTACCAAGAATCATTTCGATAATTCTATTGGAATCTTTTCCAACCCACCTCAAGGGCTCCAGCTACAACAAGGAGTGTTGATGTTTTTAAGTGCTATATTTTTATATTTCGATTTCAAAGTTTTGGTATTTTGATAGCTTTTTGAAGATCATCAAAGATATGTGGCAGTATGCAGGGACTGCCGTGTTAATAAGGAAGCAATTTTTGTTTACGGTCTCTAATAACAATATCTGGACGATTAGCTTTGATTGCTCTGTTTGTGTGTATTGTGTAGTACCATAAAATTGTCCGTAACTGGGTTTGGGAGGTGTTCATAAATATTATTATTATTACTTTTATTTTTATTATGTTGGTCGAACACATTGACGTAGTCAATAGAAATTACGTCACTGAAATATGGCGTCATCATAAAGCCTCAGGAGGCAGGAACATTTCGGTGAGTAAATGATGTCACTTTTCTGAAACGCTACACACTTGGTTTCAATTCCAGTTTTTCCCCAAAAGCACTTGCTGGTTTCAATGTGGTAATTCTGGCGCATACATTCTATAAAAATTACAGCAACAATCCTTCCCCGTTCATCCTTGACATCCCTAGCCAGATCCTAATATTTTTCATTTTTTGACAATTTCTTTGGGTTCAAATCTTGTATCATATGAAAGATCAAAATCAATAATTTGCCAGTTGTTAATTTGCATATTGATCACAATAAGATCGAGCCATCTAAATTCAATTAGATTATCTGTCAAGTCCAAAAGATCCGATAATATCTCAGCGACTTGTCCACTCATCCTGCATTTGCTTTCTTATTTTCTGCTTTTCTGTATTCATTTTGATTGTCTGTTCCTCTTTTGCAAATATAAGTGCCTTTGTTTTCTCTCTTTATAGACCAATCTTTTATCCAATATTACCTCTCGAGTATAGCAATTGTCTGTCTCGGCTGAATTATTATTATTAGTATTTCTTTTGATACACATTTCCTTTCGGGAACCAACTAGAGACCTAAGGTTTGAAAAACCTTCATAACATTTCCCACTGATCGTTTTTGTAAAACAAAAAAAGCAAACAAAAACCACACACATTTTACATAGATACATCTCTTCGTAATATGTGAGCTATACTTGTGAGTACAATCTTTTGTATTTCTTTAAGGCATGGGCTACCAGGAATCCCTACAATGATTCTATCGAACTCTTTTCCAATAAATTCGAGATTGTACAAATTAAAACTTTTATTTTGATAATTATATTGAAGATCTTCAAAGATTAAATTCTGCCGTAATTGTCATGTGAATAAGAAAATACATTCTGTTTTTGTGGCCTTTGATCACGACGTCTGGGTTGTTAGCCTTCATTGTGTGTAAATGAAACTGCTACAGGCCCTATCTCTGTAACAGGGTCTGGCTGAAGTTCATACCAGTTTCTTGTAAACATTGCAGATTTTCCTGTGAAGATATTGGCCTATTATATCATGCCGACTTTTATAATCAGTTGGTGCTAACACTGTGTAACCTGATACAAGATGATCACGTTTCTGAATATTTATCATAGACTCAGCATTCCATTTTAACACAATTTTTCGGTATTTTACTATTATTATTATTATTATGTTGCTTCGTCACACAATTTAAGTTTATGAATACACCGGGTATATTGAATTATATGTCAAATCACTTTGATAAACTAAGACAGAAAACACTTTCTTTAAAATATGCGCAGTACCCGCAAAAGCCGCTTTTGAGTGATTCCATATTGGTGTAGTATGCCCGTCTGGTTAAGGAAGTCACTCAGTTCTAATGAGATTGATCCCAATGTACCAATCAACACGAGGATAACCGTGAACTTCTCTTACTGCATTCCAAACAATATTGCCATTTCAACTTTCAGATCGGTGCAATATTCTCAGTCACCTTGTTTGCTATTTGTGTCATTTGGTTTAACAACATCAATAATATAACAGTTCTTGGTGCTTTATCTAGCTCAATATCCGCAAGATTATGTCGTATCGCTTTTTCAGACTGACATTATTATTATTATTATTATTATTATTATTATTATTATTAGTGTTGGCGTCATTATTTTATTTTGTTATTATTATCGTCGTCATCATTATTATTATTATCATCGTCGTCGTTATTATTATTATTATTATTATTATTATCGTCGTCTTCATCATCATAATCATTATTATTATTAGTGTCGTCGTCATTATTATTATTGTTATTGTTATTATTATTATCGTCGTCATTATTATTATTATTATTATGATTATCGTCGTCATTATTATTATTATCGTCGTTATTATTATTATTATTATTATTATTGTGTAACAGATTTGTGTAATGACTATTACTAAAGTACTTTTTATATTATGTCTCTAGTACAAATACAGTCGAGTGTCCCCATGTCAGTGTAAATGCAATTAACCTAAAACAGACTTAGAAAGAGATGCACTTTATATACAAGTGGCCTGCTTGGTCTGGAATTTATCTTATTCTTCATTTTAACTTTATTTCACTATTGTACGTCGTTTTCATTCTGTTGCAGTATTAATTGAAAATCGTAGAAATCTTATCAGTATAATGTAAATGATTAGTATTTCATGTTTCATACTAGTCCATGATTAGCATCACAATTGTTTTATTGAACATTCCTCGAAGTGCTGTCCTTTTGCTGACATAACCTACGCCTCAAATAAATCAATAATAATCTAATTTTATATAAGAAATTCCTGGCAAGACAAATAATCATCACTGTTTAATAAGATGTCTCATAGCATTCATAGCATTGGAAATAAATAGGGAAATATAAAATTTATGACAATTTAATTCCCAGAATGCCAACAGCGTGTCGCTTGGATAATGAGTCAGACAAATATGTTTTGTACGAAAACACGTAAAAATACTAGGTAAATGTCAGTCGTATTAAAATCAGTTTATGGGGGACATGCCATAAAGATATTCGAGTGTTTTGTGCGGTCCAGTGAAAGGCAAGACTATGTACAATGAGGAGATGCTAATGTGAATAGACAGCGAAAATTAGCAGGCTCAGATCAAAAGGCAATATTTTGAAGATGACAACGGCCAACAGAGAACAGGTAAGCAAACATTGCTTTACCAAATTCATGTCGGTAATTAAATGGCCACACTTCGTATATGATAATACATACTGAAAATTGATTTGCGATAATCGTTTATGAATAATTTCTGTCTGAAATTACACCGTTTACAATTGACAGAGAATTGTCCTACGTGACAAAAGCCTAGTGGATTAAATAATTGGTTCGTAAAATTTGTGATATAGTAACAGAGAGTTCAATCCTCGGGCTGGCAAGTGTGTAGTTGGCAACAGTGTAAATAGACTGAGAAATAACTGAGCAGTACTAAAAATAAGAACTAGACGAGATATAGCTAGACATGGGCAGTAGAATAGGAACAGTCTACCGTCGTAGATTAAATAAAGGGTTCAGTTCTAAATTCCCTGATGAAGGCCCGAGAGCACAATGACCGGAACGATGTTATAAGAAGAACAAAGATGCAAAAATTCTACACTGACCTAATAAATGTGTTGGTTTGTGAATTTGGTCATACAGTGGCTGTGAGTTCAATCCTTAGGTCGGGTTTTGTCTACTTGCGAACAATATATAAAAATTTGGTGACATAGTGCTTATGAATGTATGTCTGCGATGATGTATTATGATTATTTACATTATTCGGACTGTTATCCTCATCTTCATTGTCATATTCACAACCTTTCAGCCGTTGTACGCGCCGGCCTTCTTCAGGTGGCTAGACTCAAAGAGTTGTGGGTTCAGTACCAGGCTACAGGAGTGGAGAACCAAAATATTTGAATATTTAAGTTAAAGGAAAGTAACTAAAATATCCAGAAGAGGCATGGCACGTGGAACTGGAACAATCTATCCCGGTGGACGAAATAAAAGGATCTGTTCGAAATACCACTCACCTTAAAAAGGCCGGAGCCTACAACGGTCAAAACGTTGTGAATATGGCAATGAATATGAGGATAACAGTCCGAATAATGTACCTAATTATAATACCCCATAACAGAGATATAAAGTCCGAAACGTTGTGAATATGGCAATGAAGATCAGGATAATTGACTGAATGATTTAAGTAATCATAATACCTCATTTCAGAGATATAGAGAGCGAAACGTTGTGCATATGGCAATGAAGTTGATGATAATAATCCGAATAATATAAATATTGCAAGTAAACCTAATTCATCCTCTCAGAGATATAAAGTCCCAAACGTTGTGAATATGGCAATAAAAATGAAGATAACAGTCCGAATAATGTACGTAATGCTAGTAATCATAGTACCTCATCTCAGACATATAGAGGCGGAAACGTTGTGAATATGGCAATGAATAGGAGGACAACAGACGAATACTGTAAATAATGCAAGTAATCATAATACCACATCTCAGAGATATACAGACCGAAACGTTGTGAATATGACAATGAAGATGAGGATAATGGACTCAAGGATTTAAGTAATGTAAGTAATCATAATACCTCATTTCAGAGATATAGAGGCCGAAACGTTGTGGATATTGCAATGAAGATGAGGATAACCGTCCGAATAATGTAAATAATGCAAGTAATCATAATGCCTCATCTCAGAGATATAGTGAGCGAAACGTTGTGAATATAGCAATGAAAATATTGATAACAGTTCGAATAATGTAAATATTGTAAGGAGTGGTTGTAAGTTCAATCTCCGGGTCGGGCAATGTATACTTGCAATCAGTGGAACCGGGGAAAAGAACAGTACTAAATAAAAAAGAACTAGACAAGGTATCCCTAGACATAAGAAGGGGAATGAGAACGGATGATTAAATAAAGGGTTGAGGTCTGAATTCACTGCGGGTTACCCACATCGATATACACCTGATGATGGCCCGAGTGCACAATGACCAAATCATCGTTGTCATAACAGCAAAAACGGGGGTTTATGGATGAGTTTTTTATTAGATTGTTGGAAGCTTTAAGCCAAGCTTTATTCAGTCCCTATTTTAATAATTATTTAGATAAATAAAGCTATTAGTAAGTGTTATGCATTATTGAAAGCTGTAGCGTATTTTATTCACATCAGTTGTGTTCATTAATATATGTTTGTTTTACAGCCAACAAAATATGTTTAAATGAACGGTGAATTATGCGACATGTCATTGTAGTCCCTTACTAATATTTACCTGTCAATGGCTAGGAAAAGTTTGTTCGTCGACGAGACGTTCATATATGGAGGTGCAGTGTTCCAGAAGAACTTCCGTCAGCTGCTGTATATGAAAGTCTATTGTTCCTTTTCTCTTCAGAACATTAATATCAATATCCCCGGCGTATCTTAAAGATAATCTGATAAACTCAAGCTTTAGCACAGTATTATTTATGGCTTCCATCTGTGGTTCATTACTCCATGTCAAATATCGCTGGCATTCTCGCAAATCCATAAAGTTATGTTGTCAAAACGCGATACGTAGACCATGCTGGATTGCAAGCTGTAGGCGGGAGAAACACCTAGATATAGGCAAATAAAAAAAAAGAAATGATGAAGCTTGTTGGAAAGCCAAAAATAAAAGAGGGGACAAATTGTGGTTGTTAACCGATGAGAAATAAAAGGTTGAATGAAAATTAAGGATCTGAGGATGAAATGAGCGAGTGAATCAAAACGGTAAAAGAGGAATAATGATTGGGAGTTTAAACGAAAAGTTGAACAGTGTAATCTGTCAGTATGGTCTTGATGGAACACAGACGCAAGAAACAAATAAAGGAAAGTAAATATTTTGGCTATGTAGCGGAAGGAAAATACGCCGTTGAAAAAATATATCTATCTATTTAGAAGTCTATAGATTAAATAACAAGGCTGAGAATCACCTTGAGTGGTAGCTATTCTACGAGAAGAACGACTGTGAATTCATAATCAACAACATAACGGGAAGCCACTCTGCTATTTCCTTTAAGAAGTTATCAAAATTTACGCGGCATTTATAAAATATATGTTCATATCTAGGAGTACTGTGCGAAAAGTTCTTAGGCAATTAGCATTAATGAAAAAGTAGACCAATCATAATAATGTTCTCACTCTCTCTTCCACTTGATTATACAATCTACAAATCGACATTCCTGCATTTTCGCGTTTTTTTTTCTTAATATCGTTAAAGTCCACTGAATTCTCTTCCTTTTGAATTGAAAATAAAATGGAAGCAAATATGGTCTGAGGATGCAGTGGAGACTAATAAACTGCTACTAATTCAGCAGTTGCCACTGTCACATTATATACGAATGTATTCAGTAGCGTCATCCTGCCAACTGACTATTTTCAGGGTAGTGTTCATTTTACACATGAGTACCACACATAATGCTGATCGATGTAGACTGATCCATTCAAAATGACTGAAGAGATTCCAGAACTATCTATCTATCTATCTATCTATCTATCTATCTATCTATCTATCTATTTTATCCTCTATTTTTATCTATTTCAGCCTCTTTGTATCTATTTCAGACTCTTCCTATCAATCTATCTATTCCAGTATCTATCTATCTATCTATCTATCTATATATATATATATATATATATATATATATATATATATATTTCAGCCTGTTTCTATCTATCTATCAATATCTATCGGTCTATTTGATGCTCTATCTATCTACTTCAGTCTTTGTCTGTCTGTCTATCTATCTATTGTAACAGCAAAATTGTCCAAATCGTGTAACAGCATAATTAATGTTTATTGTATAAAAAAAAAAAAGCAATTGAGTTTCTTTTTTCCAGGTTTTTAGTTGAGATGTTTAGACATATTGATACCGTCGCGAGAAACAGCTACCCTACCCGCTTCTATACGGGGTCTACGGAGAATTTTGGGCCCAGCATACGGGCTCGGATACTCCACATTTAATTCGGCCTTGTGCCATATCTGACCAAGTAGAGCTGTTGGTAGATATCCTGCAGTTGGAGATTCATCTCCACTTGTGCAGGTTAAACTCTCTTCCTCCGAGCAGAGAGGATCCCGAGACGAGTCTATATAGAAGGTCAAAATCTCGTCTCGTGAAACAGCTATCCGACCCCGTTTTATACAGGGACTATGGGGAAATTTTGGCCGAGCCTACAAGTTCAGAAACTCGGCCTTATGCCACATCTGACCGCGTGGGGCGATTGGTTGATATCCTGCAGTTTGAGATTCATTGTGGAATTCACTTGACTCACTTCTAGCAGTTGACGACGCGACGCTGGCTAATCTTATATGTGTTGTTCTTGTCCTAAGTATTATCGTTCATTACCAACCTTCGGGTAATTATTCTATTCAGTAACCTTCCCTAGGCTAGAACAGCAAATTATGAACAAAAAAGGATAATAAGAAGTGAAACAAAAGCCTTGGTGTTATGTAGAGCCATACTCAGCCAAGCCCTGATATAAAACTGTATATATAAGAAAATTCCTAGAAAGACCGATAGTTTTATTGCTAGACGTGGAACTTTCATGATATTCGTTTATATAGCATGCAAGATGCGATTGTTCTATTATGAAATGCTGATAATATTAGATAATAATTTAACAAAACTACGTTATAATGCGCCAGTACAATTTAAAATTGCATCGCTTTCGTTTTTTTTTTTTTAATGGGCAGATAATTGTTGACCATTTCTATCGAAAGAGTTCCATCCATATTTGGCGCGTCATGCAAAATTCGATAGTAAGTATCTCCACAACATTTCAACCGTTGTTCTCTCCGCTTTTCATCAGGTGAATATCGATCTGGGTTATCTATAGGCAATTTCGAATGTAATCCATTATTTAATCTACAAATTTATGTTATTCTCGGCATAGTTCGTTTCATCCTTATTTTTAGTACTGCTCAGTTATTGCTCGCCTCGTTTCCACTGAATCCAGGTACACTCTGCCCGACCCAGATTTTGAACTCAGAATTATTGTCTTGTCAAATTCACGAATCAAATTTTTAATCCATTTAGCTTTTGTTTTGGCAACAGCCAGAAGCTTGTTTTAACAACACCAAAGGAAAGGACAAAGCTCCGTGCGTAAATAATATCGATAAAACCTCATACCCAAACGTCAGACAGAAACTCCAGAACGGCTGACAGCTCGTAAAATTAACATGGCCAATCGTCCGTATCTTAATGTTTGCATAAATAGATTCTGAAGAAAATTAGATGAATTTTCTAAGGATATTTACCGCATGTGACTTAAAGCTATTCTCATAAAACGTTTCCTTGCAATAAAAGATTCATAGTCAATTGTATCAATCTTATCTCTGCATCATTGTTTGGTTGATTGATTGTTTTGTACGGTTTAGCAACCGTCTTGTAGTTTATGTAAAGCCAGAAAATATATTTAGATTGCTAGATTTTTTTTGAAGATAATGATTTTTTTGAAGAGACCGATTCATTTTCTATAATTGTATTGGCGCGTGAAGTGTGACGGACAATAAGAAGATCTCTAATTCTCAGACGTGATCCATTAAATCAACACATTCAAGTTTATGGCCAAGAGTTCATTCATCTAGGTATTGACCAGGATCGACGTTGCTCAACTTTCTTACGAGTTTCGTTGTCACAACGAGATTTGTCCGTAGCCATGCATTAATGACGGAAGCATCCTAATATCTTTATATCGAATACTATCTTGAATATCACCTGATGTTCCATAGTGAAACGGTTTTTTGGGGGGGTTTTTTTTCATTCTGAAATTTCTTCCAACTTTTTTTTTTGTAGAACTTTTTTTAACAATTTTTTTCTAAAGAGCCTTACAAAGTCGATGAAATTCAATATAGTTTAGCGTGCAGGTAAAAGTATTTCTCAACTGTTCAATTTTTCAACTCAAATTAAATCCAAAGATTTTGAATTGTCATTTACCAGACATGCAGAAGCAATCTTCCCATTTGAATAATTGATGCAATACAATCTTCACACAACTTACATTACTCCAATTATCTTTTAACTGGACTATAATTTCTAATGGATTATACTTGTGCCTTGAAGACTAACGACCGTAAAATAATAATTGTTATCTTATTTCTGGTTCATCCGGTCGTGAGTTTGGGTTTCCAGTGGGAATCCCACTAGAAACTCCAATATTGTGTGTGTAGATTAAACTATGCAAATTGCCTATGTAGATGTGACAGTCCGTAGAAATAGAGGCTCGGATGGAATTTTCTAATCTGAGGAAGTCAATCCTAACGGGGTATCCATATATTCTGTCCTATTATATGATTCATTTCAGTTTTTGTTTTTCATAAAGATGTTTCGAAAGATCATAAAGAGATGACCGATTTGCTTTATAAAGATAATTCAACCATGATTTGTCACGACTTCCTTTGCGGCTGTGTCCGCCTAAAAGAATTCCTGGGTATACGGTAGTTTCTTCGACAAAAGAATGATGCAGTTTCAAGTCCTGCTGAAATGCACATTTCCTCCAAACACCCAGACCGGTAGACGAAAATATACTGTTTAGATACGTCTACTCAAACACGTGTATCTAGTAAATATGATGTATATAGTAATATGAAATAATATATTTGGGATAAAAATCTATTAATATATGTGTCACGAGTCCAGAAATTCATTAGCGCCGTAAGCGAAACGCATGTACTTCAGGCGTATCTGCAGTTGTATGTGTTGGTCAAGATAACCCCGACGAAAAAAAACAAAAAACGACTCATTGAAAACTGGTTTGAATTCAGAGTTTTCCTTCATTTAGTCTTGTTGCCAAGGAAATAGGGTGTATCTTTGTCTAAATATTTACCCATAGCATGAGGGAGGGAAGATTGATTCATGCCTTTCCCAATGGTATTTGTGCGTAAGTGAATGTAACGACGCCGACTGGACTTCGAACTCGACTCTTCGACTTCTCATTCCAAACCGCTATCAATTACACCACCTGTATGTACGTAATAAAATTCAGAGATCAATATCAACCTGTCTCAGATATTTCCATAGCTGTAATGTAACTGAAAGATGATTTGAATGCTAATTTTATTTTATTCCATTTTCTTAAAGACAAAGGAAGAATGCGGTCTTTCATTCATAGCCTTAAATTCGACTGTCGGAAATGCGTCATAATAAATGGTTCAAAGGTTCCCTGGTTCAATTCCAGGTTTATTTTTTTTCTTTTCAGTTTCATTATGAAGGAGTGAAATTTCATCACTTTTTTCTTCAATGCCAGTTGTTATAGCAACACATCTGAATAGATGAGAATAATTGGCCAACATTATGCCGTCAATAGAAATAGTTGACTTCGGAACTCAATTCGCTCCAGCTGTAAATGTTGTTACTTCCCGTCGTTCAGTATAATGATGTTATGTAGACATAACACTTGTAGATCCATACTCAGTCAAGTTCCCAAGTGATGCGGCATGTATAAGAAAATCCCTAGAATGACCGATAAATGTGTAGCTATACGTGGGACTTTTGATAATGAATGTACAGGGTGACTGAAAATTAACTCCTTATTTTATGTATGAGTGGCCAGCCAAGAGTCCTAACACCCTATGTTTTTTTTTCGTCTGGTTTGTTTAAAAGGAGCAAAGTCTACTAAACTAAGTCAAGACTTTGAAAAAAACTTGAAGGGAGAAGACAAGAAGTTATGCCTTCTATTCCACAAATTCCTGGTGAAATCAGATGGTGCGGTTCCTGGGTGGCTCGTGAAGTTGTTAACGAAATCTGGTGCCCGTATTGAATTTTTAATAAAACCTTTCTACTCATATCCATTTTTGTATGAATTTCTGGGTATTATAAACCTAATGTCTTCAGCAACCATTTTACCAGTACTCATATTGCAATTTTTGCTGTTAATATTCATATTTTTTACCAGAGCTCATATTGCAATTTTTTTGTTATTATCGCTTTTCTCTGGCCCTCCTTATTACTGGTTCCCATATTGTTTCATTTCTATGCTTGGTCTGCTCAGGAGATTTTTGTGGCCTAGAATATGTGCTGATTCCTTAAGTTTACGAATTTTCCAATGATGATCTCAACTTGATCCTGCAGAGGGCGGTGATCTCCCTTTTCTCTTCATATGTGGTCAGCCACGGCTGATCTTTCCACTTTCACTTACAAAGATGAGGACAATAGTCCGAATAATGTAAATAGTAACTTGAAACACTTTAGGATTTCAGAGAGTGCCGCTGTTCATTGTAACTGGTGGATTCGCATGGTCTAAAT
>CAHIKZ030001715.1:60000-67500 GCA_903632075.3 Acanthosepion pharaonis
CTTTTTCTATATTCATTCCTTGAATTTTCTATTTTTCTTTATTTTTTGTCATTTTTTTTCATTTTTCATTCCGAGATTTTAACTTTCTTTCTCATTTTATTTCCTTTATCTCGTTTCTTTACTTGCTTTTTCAGTTTCTTCTACCTTCGTTATTGGTTGTCTTTTCTCATCCTTGCTCTCCTTTGTTCCATTTCTAAAACTCACCCATGCTCTTTATTACTCTCCAACTTTTAGACCTTTCGTTGTTTTGCCATATGTATTTTTTTTCAGTCTAATAAACTTATATGCCCCAAAGGTCAAAATACAATGATCGGATGTCAAGTGCACTGTCTTATACGTAGGTGTGTGGAGGTGAAGTCAATCTTTAGACAGATGAAATTGCTTTCTTTTATGACGACTTGCTAAAAATATTTACATATTCAGAAATGCAAACAAAATTAAAACTTGTCAAAAACAAATAAGACAAAAGGAAAAGAAAAAAGTGCAGAATTTTTACATTCAAGTCATATTTGCAATATTATTCAATGTATATATCGGACTGAGTCTATCTATCTATCATATATATATATATATATATATATATATATATATATATATATATATATATATATAATCGACTCTCCGTCGAGATTCGATGTATGAGGTCAAACAGATCAGTTTCCAGGAAACCGACAGCCCGACAACAGCACATGAGATTTGATTATAGTGATGAAGGCTTCGTGCAGGACCATCCACACTTTATGAATGGCCGAATACAGTGATCTGGTGCACCGAATGCCACAAGGTTCCAAAACGACCCTCTGCAGGTTTTGAATTCAGAGTTGACCTTCTCCTAGACCAGTTGCCATCCAGTCTGTATGTTTGCAGAACCCAGTCTGATCATCCTATCTTGCCCATGAATGGAATGGAGAGGAATATATATTCATATATATTATATATATAAAAAGGGTCCGACAATTGAGCATGTCATTCTTTTTTATATACAAAATTTAATGGATTCGTTCTCCGACAGGAATCGAACTTGTATCCTATACGGAACTGTCATTTAGCCTGACGTACCTTAACCGATTGAGCCACAGAGGATCATTCGATTAGTAAGGTCGATTTTACTGCTTTTAAACGACAATCTTCGGTGATTCTCTCACGTGCATTCATATCTGCTCAATACGTATCCAAATATAAACAAATGACCTCACACATTATGGAATGGACAAAACCCCACAATGACAGTATTTCTCACACCAAAACAACACATTCTTACCATTTTTAACTACAGCCACTATAACACTATAAGTCACTGTCGAGTCCTAACTAGTTCTCATATGTAAAATGTGTTCGTGGAGAGCGAGGAATAAATTAACCTATCTATCTATCTATCTATCTATCCGATACACTTGACACACATGCAGACACACATACACACAGAAAAATACACACACACACAGATATATATATATATATATATGATACTCTCAATATTTATCTATTAATATTTGTATCTATCTTCGATATATCTGATACTTTTTATCTATTTATCTATACATCTATTGCCTATTCATGTTTATCTATCTATCTATCTATCTATCTATCTATCTATCTATCTATCTATCACATCTATGTATCTGTCTATTATCTATCCATTATATATATCTTTTAGTAATTCATATGTTTTTTATTTCGTAAAATGGTTGCGATCGATTTTTTCGATCTATTTATCTGTCAATCGATCACATTTAAGTACTTTCTGTGCCTTGTGATATACATATATATGCAAGTTTACGTAAGCTTATATACATACATATATATATATATATATAAATAGGTTTGAAACGGTACAAAAGCGTATTAAGGCATTAAAAACTAGAAATGTAGTATTGTAGGCCATGATAAGTTTAAAATAAAACAC
The DNA here is from genome assembly GCA_903632075.3 of Acanthosepion pharaonis. Taxonomy (NCBI): domain Eukaryota; kingdom Metazoa; phylum Mollusca; class Cephalopoda; order Sepiida; family Sepiidae; genus Acanthosepion; species Acanthosepion pharaonis. The sequence goes on from CAHIKZ030001715.1 coordinate 61,907, forward strand.
AACAGTCGACCGGTTTCGTCCCCTCTCGTCAGAACTGTTAACGGGGAATTTAGATTATGAGGAAAAGAAAAAGTCTGTCATGGGTGACATGAATGAATGGACAGGGAAGGAAAAAAAAAATATATATATATATATAAAATTATACCAACCAAGCTGCTAGAATCGCATCACAGCAAGTCCAAGCAAACAATCTCTCTGTTTACAAAGAGAAGGCTGCTAGACCTGATGTAAAGCGACTCCAGCATATTTAAGATGGAAAAGTGAGTGCGAACTGGCCAAGACGGAAAACCAGTCCACACTGAAATCCATCGCACAAGTTGGATTCTTTATAAAATGATCCGCAATGGAAGACCCATACGTGTTACGAATGGTATCGCCCAAAAAAAATTTTTTTTTTTAGTATTATCGCAGGTACGTGTTGTTTAATTCTCGTCCAACCGCTGTGTCGTTCTACCTATGTAGTCGCATCCACAACTACATTTGAAATAGTAAATAACAGAGTTAATATGGTGGGGGTAGAACATCTTTTACATAGATGAAAGTATGGACTTAGTTTGAACGACAACACGAACGTTCGCTGCAAAATAACACTCACGTGAACTACATGAAATACGCTTAGCGAAGGATTCACTAATCTTACCCAACCACGGTAAACGAAGATAGACCGGACATTTACCTACTGGAAGCAGGTTTGATTTTGTTTGAACCTGGCGGTCTCATCTCGAATAACCGATTGAACAATGTTCAACGGATAGCCATTGTTCACAAAGATCTCAGTTAAACAACTGATTTCATGTTTCAAGGTGTCATCCGAACAGATCATTAATGCCCTATGTGTCAGGGTCCGAATCAAATTAATCTTTTGTTGTTTCGGACAAAAGGAGTCCCAACGGGTATATAGTCCTGTAAAAGTAGACTTCCTGTACACAGAGGTAATAAACAAGGAAGGAGTTCTTTGAACAAGAACATCTAAAAAGGGCAATGAACCATTGACCTCCTTATCTACTGTAAATTTATATATGTGTGTGTGTGTGTGTGTCTGTTTGTGTGTGCCTGCGTGTATGCCTGTTCATTCGTATTTCAATCTGCCCGACTTTTTAAACGTATTACATTGAGCTTCTATTTTCTATTTATTATTTTCTTGACCCTGTTTGTCGATCTCAATTTACCTTCTATCTATTTTCCATTTCATTTATCTCTCTTTTGCTTTATTTCTTGATCTCTATCACTTTGATTTTTAACCTCCCATCTTGCATTCTTATCCTCACCATATATATATATATTTATACATGCATCACATACACAACAATCATATATATATATATATATATATATATATATATATATATATATATATATATATATAGGTATGTATTGTTTGTGTGTGTGTGTTGCTTTTGTGTCCTCCGTTCGTCTTCACCCTCCGTTTTTATTTAAAATTTTCCTAGCTCACCAATTTTCTTTATTGAAATGAGCACAAAATATATTTTTACAATGACTTCATCACTGAAATCTCTTTACTCTTTGATTATTAATTCTAAACCTGGCGCCACTGATTTGACAGAACTGCATTTTATGCCAATTGGAGAACCGTTTAATTTACTTTTTTGTGCAATTATATATGACTCATTTTGATCCCTCTCTAATATGACATATTTCACTTCTTTACATCATGAAAAGCTTCTATTCTAAAACATACCACACGGACCGAATATGTGTGAATAAGGAGAATATTTTATAGCCATGTATGCTTGAAAGTTTTATATATGGGGAAAAATACAATCAAACAAAAAAACTTAAATGTTATCATTTTTCGTTTATATTTTATATATATATATATATATATATATATATATATATATATATATATACGGAATTAAAATAAAGTTTGAAAAAAACTTAAATGTTATCCATCGTATTTATATATATATATATCTGGAATATGAAATTAATTTCAGTTGAGCACTCTGGGGGAGGAGGTGTGGGTTGGTAAACAGTGACTATTATAGCTATATAGCAGAGACTCTTCACGAAAAGCGAATTGAGTCACTGTCAGTCACTGGGCATGTTTCTAAAAATAAATATTAAAAAAAATCACCTTTATCCCTACCGTGCGCCGAATCTTAGTGGTTAGACTCGACTGACACCAATTCAGCTAGAGGCAACCGGATGTCTAGCCACACTGATGAGCTGTAAACAGCAAAACAGTCTGTCTGTGATGATGATATATATATATATATATATATATATATATATATATATATATATATATACATTAAAATAAAGATAAAGATCAGTAAGATTTATAATCCAGTGTTCTTATTAATTATTTTTATTTTAAAAAACAGTGCTCAATACAGTTCTGCAGAGCATAAATATTATAAATTTATAGATATTTAAAATCCTTACTACTTTTTCATTTTCAAGTGAATTTTGGAATTAATTATTTGAAATTTACTGAGTTTTATAAGCACAAACATTCTTAATATTAGTTTCTAAAGAGAGGGGGAAATTCATTCAGTTAGACAAGAGTTGATAAGGCATTCATTTTCACTGACAACTATTGTATCAAAATATGAGTTACTTTCGAAATGAGTTTAATTTAAGGTAGGGTAGACGTGCCTGTTCAACAAATGATAACATCCGTTTCTCGCATGTTGTCTGTTTTTTTTTCAATGTTCTCGCATGTTGTCTGTTGTTTTTTCAATGACAAAAAGATTTTCGGCACTTTTGTTTCAAGTTTAAATTTGTGATTGTACACATAAAGATTTCCTTGTCAAAAAGTGTTGTTTGAATATGAGTATGTCGTATTAAAGTAAAATTTAAAATATTATTCCTAATACTAATTACTAATTGACTATACTTCTTTTAAAACAAATACATTTATTAAAATAACATTATTATTCATAAATTATTATCAAAATATAAAATGTATGTTTCATTTTTCAGATTTTTTATATAATGTAAGGAAAATCTCGTCAAAGAATAGCTATTTCATTTCTTTCATTAAGTAATTTTTTATTTTTTATAAAACAAGTAATGTATAACTTCTCATGTATGCACAAAGGATATGGATCATTTAATGACCTACTTATTCTTGCTTTTTTATTTTATTAATTTCCATTTCACAGTAAGTGTTTTATTGGTTTCTTTTAAGTACCAGAAATATTTAGATAGGGACGTCTGATTTCAGTTTTTATCTATTCTAAAAGAATGTTGGTGCTAGTTAAAACAACGCTTTTTAAATTAATGTCTCGAGCACCCAATGTAGACTTTTACATTGTCTGGATCATCAATACATGTGATATTCTATTGGTACACTAATGATTCAGTGCGACATTTATTATTAAGAGGACAGTTTTGAGGATTTCTGTAGTTACATAATTGTTGCTAATCTTCATCTCTTTTTTTATTATACTGTCAAAATCTCTTAAATTTTAGTCTAAATGTTTACTCAAGATTATGTTTCTTAATAATCATTGCTAAGTTTTTAGTACAGCTGTAACTAACTTTTAGGGTATTTTTATTAAAAATTGTACTGACTTTACTGTCTTTAGGAAAATTTTTAACAATAAATGCAAGGAATTTTTGTGCTAATTTGTTTTTTTACCATTTGGTTGTATAAGGGTGTATACCAAATAATTTTTCTACTTCTGTTTTTTCTATGGTTTCCACTTTCATTTTTTATATAATTGAGTTTTGGGCTTTTGTAGCCACTATCATTTAGAGCTTTATTATAGAAATTACTATGTTCATGAAACTTTTTCTCATTTAGTGAATTTGTACTTATTCTCTTTTCGATAGATAAAGGTATATGCTTAATTATAGATGGAGGATGAATAGATTTAGGGTGTATATACAAATGATTAGTATTGGTATTTTTATAAGGTAAGTATACCTTATTCATTAAATCTAATGTTATATTAAGGAAGTTCACCTTTTTCAATTTAGTACTTACAGTAATTTTTAAGTTCAGGCGTTAAATTCTCTGTATAACAGTTTTCTAATTTTATCAATTTTTAAGTTTCTATAATTCTTGTCATTGAAAAAAGATCCGACGATGTGCAAGAAACGGATGTTATCATTTTTTAGAACACGCGCCCCTACCCTACTGAAAGTTACTCATAGTTTGATACAATAGTTGTCAGTGAAAATGAATACCCTAACAGCCCTTGTGAAAGTGATTGAATTTCCCCGTATCCTTAGAAACAAATATTATGAATGTATGTGAATATTAAACACAGAAAATTTCAAAATGAATTATTTCAAAATTTTTTCAAATAGGTGAAGGAATACAAGTCAAACAAAATACAGTGTCTAAAGCTGCAAAATGCTTTTTAAAAAAGTATAAAAATGCCACCGACCAGATAAACCACTTCATTGTCAATACCCATAAGTGCCTATGTAGTCCAGGGTTAAAAGCTGAAACCGAAGTTCTTATCAATTGCTTGTTAACTAGAAATTATCAAGCACACATACTGAAAAATCGTGAAAAAGCCCATAATGCAGATTCTGTTATAAAATATCCAGAAACAATTGACCAACTTCTATGAGGTTGCACGGTATTAGCACCCACTGCGTATAAAGCACGTCATGACAGAATTAGCCAATATCTGTCTGGAAAATCTGCAACATCATCAGAAAGTAAACTAAAAGAAATTGGTATGAACACCCCCAGGTCCGGTTGCGCAGATAGGACCTGTAACAATTTTATGAGACTTCACAATACACAGAGACAGAACAATCAAAGCCTACAGTCGTTATTATAGACCGCAGACAAAAAATGTTCCTCCTTATTGATATGACAGTCCCTGCAGACTGCAATGTATCTTCGAAGATCTTCAAAAGGCTGTCAAAATACAAGCACTTTGAAATGAAAATCTCAAAAATTTGGCACATAAGAAGATCTACATTTCCTGTTTTAGTTGGAGACCTCGCGTTGATTGGAAAAGATTTCTATAGACTCATTGAAATGATTCCTATCTAGCCCATGCCTTAAAGAAATAGAACATTTATTCACACGGGATAACCCCACATCTTACGAAGAACTTTATCTATGTCAAATATGCTGTTGCTTTGCTTACTTTTGTTTTCAATTTTTTATTTAATTGCTCAGTGGAAAATGTCATGGTGACATTTCTGAACTTAGGTCACTGGTTGGGACCCGGAAAAATATGAGTACACACCAGAAATCAAAGGAAATAATAATAGTAATAATAATAAATATATACATTTTGTTCTTCAATATATCGGGTACCATTTTACTATTAACGTCATTCATGAATATATATATGAATAACTACTTCATTACATGAAACAAGGAGTGCGGATATGTTAAATGAACATTAATTTATATAATATATATTAAAGTATTATATATTTTAAATTATTCTCTCTCTCTCTCTCTCTCTACTCTATATATATAATATATATATATATATATATATATATATATATATGTATGTATGTATGTGTGTGTGTTGTGTGAAATTGTTTGTAGAAAAATAGGAAGGAACACGTTAGCTAAATAATCCGGAGTTCTTTAGAAATATATATATATATATATATATATATATATATATATATTTTGTATG
>CAHIKZ030001715.1:70000-95000 GCA_903632075.3 Acanthosepion pharaonis
CATCCAATGATATATATATATAATGTGTGTAAATGTGTGTGTGTGCATATATATTTTTAAAAATATGTACATATGTATATATAGAATATATATTATATATATACATATGTATAAAAGAAATTATATATATAAATATATATATATATATGTATGTCATTTGTTAGTGTGTGTGTGTGTGTGTGTGTGTGTGTGTGTGTGTGTGTGTGTGTGTGTGTGTGTGTATACATACATACATTGGTAGGTTTTTCTGACTGATAGGTTTATATATATATATATATATATATATATATATATATATATATATATAAAATAGAATTGGATGAAAAATTTTATATCAATGATTTTCGGTCTTTGAAGAACATTTTTATTAACAAATGGAGAAATGTTATTTATATCATTGATTTTATACATACGAAATATTTATTGTTGTGAACATTATGCATTCAGAATTGAGTTAGAATACGCCATAAAACACTGGAAATAATTTGTAGTTTCATCATAAAGAGATGAACATTTTGGAGGACCTCAAGTCCATAATTTGAAAAACTATTGTCAAACGAAATGAATTTCATATTGTTATTATATTATTGTTAATTGAAATCTTTTTAGACCATTAGGCAGTCGTCTTCCGTTATTTTTTTACAATTTTTATGGTCATCCATAATACACAAATTTCTTAGAAAGAATGGATTTTTTATTCAAACCTTATATGATTATAATTGGGTCGGACTATGAATGCAATTTCGATTTCTCCTTTATATTCTTTGATTTTCTCTTTTAAAACGTCCATTACAATTTATCCTTTCTATAATGAAATCAGAATATCCTTTTATGATATAGCTTTGATTATTTTGAATCTTGAAATGAAAATAATATAACCAACTTTTATAATCTGTTTTTACGTCTGGAATCCCACCATCAGCTTGGAAATGGAATTCGTAGACATAAAATTATTTTTTATAGAGACAGAATAATATTACGTCATTTTTTTCCGTACTGCAATGTTTAAATCACATGCAACCATTTTTCTACAATATCCGTGTAAATTGTTGTAGCTTCTGTAGTGTAGTTTTTTTTTTTTGATTTATAGAAACATTACAGATATTATTGCAATTATCTTAGCACTTTGTAAAAATAATTGAAAGTATTCTACATCTAACAACGAGTTCCCTGTTCCGATTTGTCGTATATTTTCTCGGTTACATATAGATGACATTGATGTCATAATCTATGAAAATCATACAATAAAAAGGGAATCATCCTTTGAGACTACTTTTCGTGTATTTTCGACTTTATTTATTGCACTGTGTTAGCTAACTCTTTTTTTATTTTAATCTCAGTGCCGTAATATATTAGGCAAAATAATTGACGTATTGTAATGGTTCTCTCTATTTTAGTGTTATAGCGCGTGTTCATTGTGCATATATCTTTTGTATTAATTATGATTCAAATAAACAACGAAACTCCAAATGCGATTCTACAAGTATATATTGAAATAACATACAAGAACAAAATATACATTAATTTGTATTCAATGTATAGATTAAGGGAAAAGTTGCTTCCCTTTTAACGTATTTTGATTTGAAATTGACCGTTCGAAAGAAAGTTCTCTTTTGTGAGAAATCTCCAGGAATCAATGTTAGAACAAGTCTGCTGTTAGAATAGATAACACAAGAATGCAATTGATCAGAAAGGGTGTTGTGTTAGAGAAATCAACAGTCCTGGTTGATTGAACATTGGCTGAGTCACAGAGAGATATGTATATGCTGTGGATTCCGGAATGAAATCCGGTCTCAAATGAATGATAAATGCAGGAATGAAATATAGCAAATATATGTATTGACGTAATAATACAATTGGTAATACGGTTAGTAGATCCAGGAATGCGGTTAGTAGCAATAATAATATATATACATTCTGGGAAATTCAGTATCGAAGTATGACTTCCTTCTGAGTCTACGTGCACGCAACTGTGACTCCTACAAAGCGGTTACCTCACATTCTCACTCTCTCACTGTCACTGTATCACTCTCTGATTGACTGACTCCCGGGTATTTCCCGACAGCAGTACAAGTACACACTGGACGAGTCCACTTGTATGAAAAAGGGGTGGATCCCTTAACAGTATATATGTATTACAAAATTTCGTGTCTGTGTGCGTTTGAAATGTTGTGAGTAACCAAATAGGGTTTGTGTTGACAGGCGAAATTTAGTGGACTCTACTGGCGGCTTTAAAAAGTCGCCTCTTTTAAAAGCTATGATAGGCTCCCAGCGAAACCGCAGGAAAAGTTGATTTTGCACTAAAATATATGATTGGTTAAAAATTGACCAATCGCCAAATTTGTACTAACCAAACAAGTAAGCAAGTTCAAAACCGAAAAATTCAAAGCAACGACTGCGATAGCTAAATTGTCCTATAGAAAGGCTGTATTGATTTATTAGCCAATCGCAGACGAATAAAATGTGGGCGGGGAAAACATAGCAGTCGCTACCTTAGTATGTGAACAGTTTTTGTTTTTGGCTTAATCATTCTCATATTACCTTGATTCAGATTCAATTTTTCCGTTGTCCATTCATTCAGTCAAATAGTTGATTTTATTAATCATTAAAATAATAATTTGAGATCATTGAAAGGTTGTTAACGAAAAGAATAAGTTCTTGCTCATCATCACAACTATGTCCTCTTGGAAATTGTGCGACTGAGGGTTTTTCTTGGATAAAAACCGGTATTGATGTTTTATGAATTCTCAGACATACCAGTTGAAGTCACAATCTTCTTGGTAAAACCTGCCTTTTCGGTCGCTAGAACACACAGTAATAACAATTTTCTGACTGTACCAACGTCGACTTTTTTTGATCAAAAAAAAAAGTTCCTTTGTGTTCGTAGGTAATAAATGTAAAAACTGTCTTCAATGAAGCTCAGTCGAGAATTATTTTTGTTGTAGTGTATTGGTGTGGTGTTGCAAACAATATACCTGCATTTTTCATATATATATATATATATATATATATATATATATATATATATTTATATACAATATATATATATATATATATATATATATATATATATAGTTGCTTTAAGAGAGAAAAAGAGAAAGAAAAAATTAGACAGTGTATCTGTTTATGTTTTTACATATTTAAGCAGATTTCTCACAGTAAAACAAGAACAAAATATATATATATATATATATATATATATATGTCCCTAAACCTTTGTTTTTGAGTTAATAATGAATAATGTAAATATTGTACAATACAGGATACAATCCAAAAATATTTTTGAAAATATGGTGGCGGGTTCCTGTCAACAAAACAAGATAAAATGACTATATAAACATAAGCCCAAAAGGTCATCGTTTTATCCTAATACCGCAACTCATAACAAATTTTCAAAATGTCCTCCGCTTATTTTCGTTTTCGGATCAGTGGCTGACGGATGTGGTCCAGTGGAATGATTTTGTTTGCCACTATGATACGTTTAGGAATCGTCTCTGCATGAATCATTTTTTTAGGTGCCCATACACATAACATTCCACAGAATTGCGGTCGTAAAAGATGCTGGCCATGGAATCGCTCCTACTCTATTAATCCTTATTTCGCGGTAGTTGTCAGCCAGAGCATCGCTAAAATTCTGACTAAAATGTGCTGACCTCCCATTAAACCACATCCGTCTTCGTTTTAGCAGGAATACCTCTTTTAACAGGTCTGGAAGTGTGTTCAAAATAAATCCCTGAAGACAGATCCTGTAAGACGTGCTGGAAGAACATATGGACCTAGCAGACAGTCACATACAATTCCAGCCCATACGTTTTTCGGAAACTGATACTGGTGTCTTGCATGTATTGGACTATGGGGAATCTGATCCGCCCACAAATGTTGGTTGTGTAAATTTTCTATTCTATCTCTTTCAAATATTGCCTCAACCGTAAACAAGACCGGAGAGGTAAAGAACGGATCGGCAGTTTGTGCAATAAACCATCGGCATAAGTTCTTCAGTGGTGAGTGATCAGAGGGTGAAAAGCCCTGCAAGCCTCACAAATGCTACGGATACTGGAGCTGCACATGAAGTAGCTCCCTATGAGATTCTATGAGATGTACGATATGCTATGGCCACTTGACGCGTGCTGATAACTGGATCGTCCCCGACAGCCCGTAGCATATGTTCTTTGTGGTGAGGCGTATGAGCTGATCTAGGTCTTTATCGATCCATAGTTTCTAGTACCATAGTTCCTGTCTTAGCAACCCGAAAATAAACGGCAGCAAAGTTTGGATGACTCGGATTCCTTTTATCTGGAAATACAATTTGATACAGCGTGCAACCTCGGGTCAATTAAGGTTCGCGGGGCCGTATGTCAAAATCATATCTGCCGGCTCAAGATATGTATATCCTTCCATTGTTAAGTAGAGCAATTCTCAGTTAACTCACTGCTACACGCGTTAAATGTTGAAAACGGAGTAGCTACAGATGTACACGAACGACAAACGTAACCTAGTCTACATGGCTACACAGCGCCATCTACCGTAATTTTTTTAAATCTTAAGACAATGTAGATATGCTTATTGTTGCACCGGCCTCTAACACAAGGGAATTACACCGGTTCTCACTATATATAGTGCCAGTAATACCTACCCGGTGTAAGCAGCGACAGTACTACAACTGCCTAGCTGAGTAATACCCGTTTCCCACCTTTGTATCTGTGATGTTAAATACACTTGTTCTTTAAACCAACTTCGACTTGATTTTCTTATTTTTACTATTGTGCCACGACACAACACTTATATAGACTTTTGTTCTTGTTTTTTGTGAAGAGCCTGCCTCCAATATCTGTATAAGTATTTTTGATATACCCTGGATACTAATATAAGTAACATTTTTGTTACACCTTGTAAATTCATATCGGTAAATGTTTTCTCACTTATTGATATTGCCTTCAGCATCCCGACTTCAATGTTTCGTAGACGGACACTTCCGTCTACACATCAGGTTTTATCAGCAACTGACTGCTTATACTTCTAGATTTTTCTTTTTTATACGCACTTATCATTCGTGCAAGATTTACATACGGATATATTTATATATATTCTGCGAAGAATTAGCGCCGTTCGAGAGATAAATCGATTGAATATTTACTCATTTATTAGATATTTTCACTCCAGTTTAGAATTTTCATAAAGAAAGCTCTCCTGGCTTTGAAATAAGTTAAATTCTATAATGTTTATGTATTTTATGTATAGTTTTATTGATTCGTATTTTTAAATGTGTGTGTGTGTGTGTGAATTGTGCATTGCCATGGTTGTTCCTAAAAAAATGTAGTGAAATCGATTCTCTTCGGCATCACCAATGTTTTAAATTCGAAGTTGTCTTGCTCCAATACTGTTGGCCCACATCAGGTTTAACGTAGCGAACATAGCTGGCGGGCAGAAAGAGATTGATTCGTGTATTTCTGAAAGTTAATAGTGTGAAGTGAACCCAACAGCCTCGCCCGGAAATTGAACTTGTCCTGCCGATTCCATTTTCCGCATCGATGAACATTGCGACACATCCATATCCACACAGATATGAGGGCATAGACGAATATGTCCTGCAGTTTCCGAGACCGGACAGAAAATGAGGAAGACCTGCTTTCTTCAGGGGACGAGGCAAAAAAAAAAGACTTATATGAATAACTAAAACAAATTTACAGATATATACGTATGTGTAAATAAAACTAAACAATCAAATGATGTAAATATGTTTTCAATATTTATTTATATTCAGCTACTACCCGATTCCAATTATTCAACAGACATTTATTTAAAAACAACAGTTACCCTGATCAAGTCCATTTCTATATTCCCTTTCCATTAAACAGTCGTCTATATGTCCGATGTATTTGTGCATACCATTAAATAGTTTTATTAACATTTTAGTAATTGTTTTTTGGTAGGTTTACACATTTTTCTTATCGATTCTTTCATATAAAACGCGTTATTATTCCTTTTTAACATTTATAAATTTTAAATTTGATCTGTTAGAAAAATTGATTAGTTGGTTGGATGGTTCTGTTTAGTCGCATATCAACCTCTATTTAATGGCGACATCTATATATTAGGTTGGTGCAGAAATAATGACGTAATAATGTCGTTTTTTGCCGTTAAAAAATACGTCACAAAACGTCATTATTACGCCATTATTTTTGCACCAACCTAATATTTCGAACGCAACTGTATGCCTTCAACTACAGATAAAATTTATTATGTGACACTTTTTACAAATCTGTATTATTGGTAACTTTACTATAAATAAGTCCTGTTCGTAACTTTATTGTTAACGTTATTGTTGGTAACTTTACTATAGAAAGGTATTGTTGGTAAACTTAATATAAAATGGTATTTTTGGTAACTTTACTACAAATAAGTGTGGTTGGTAACTTTACTATAAATGTGTATTATTGGTAACTTTACTGTAAATAAGTAACTTATACTAAATGGCTGTCGTTGGTATCTTTACGATAGAACGTTATTGGAAGTAACTTTAATATAAATGGTATTGTTGGTAACTTTATTACAAATAAGTGTGGTTGGTAACTTTACTATAAATGTGTATTATTGGCAACTTTACTATAAACAGGTATTTTTGCTAATATTGTATGAAAATGTTTTGCTGGTAACTTTACTATAAAAAAAGTATTTTTATGCTTTTGTAGTGTTTTGTCTTTTTTGGAGGTATTCACTTTTTTCCCATGATGGGGACCCTAACAGGTGCTACCACCCAGAGCCTGGGGGGACCTGGGAACAACAGCAATTAAGTGGTGGTTCCAGGTTCCTCAAAACCTCTAATCTCCCGATCACAGGTTTTATTTTTTGGTTTTAGTTCATCGTTATACCCAGGACTATGTTAGAATAGTAGATATTAGCTATTTTCATTTCTATCTAATCTGTGATTTAAATGCTTATTTGGTTACCCCTTTCGGGACAAAAAACGGTCGTATTTGAAGAATCAGTCAAGCAAATTAAATGTTTGCAAGAAATCAATCGCTCCTTTGTAAAAATCACAAACCACATGGCTGCAAATTAATAAGCAAACTTATTTTCCATTAGAATAATCTATAACCTCTTCACACTCTTAGGAAATGAATTCTATAAATCTACAAAAATAAAAAGGCATGTAAGACAAGGACGCACCTTCTCACCGGACAAAATTTAAACTATATGGCGTGGTGATTCTGATAGAATTAGAACACATACCAGGATTTATTATTGGTGATCACAATCTTAACAATATAGAATATGCAGTGACATATTGTTGATAGTAGACACAGAAATGAAACTACAATACGTGATACAGAAGGCAGTGAAAGAAAGCAAGAAGAAAAGACTAACTATCAATTCGAAGAAAACTGAATATATGATTAGCAGCAAGGGAAAAAGTCCAACATGTAAAGTGCAGATTGATGATACCTAAATCAAACAGGGGCAACAAATTGGATATATGTAAAGCGTATTAACATTGGACGCAATGTGCAACACGGAAATCCCGGGGTTCTATCAGATAGCGTAAAATGCCTTCCAAAAGCTGAGCAAATTATTAAGAAAATGTTGTAACGTAAGCAAGGTTAATGAATAGAATAATCAGACGAAGGTTTTAATGATCGATAATACTTAGGACACGAACAATACATATAAGATTCGCTAGAGGCGAGTAGAAGAAGTAGTCAACTGCTAGAAGTGAGTGAATTGAATTCTACAATAAATCTTCAAGTGCAGAATATCTACCAACCGACCCACGCGGTCAGATGTGGCACAAGCCCCAACTTAATGTGCGATATCCGAGCCCATAGGCTAGAACAAAAAATCCCCGTAGACCCCATATAAAAAGGGATTGACATAGCCACGTCTGGGGATCCTCGCAGCTCGGAGGCAGGGAATTTGACCAGCACAGCTGAAGCCGAATCTCTAGCTGCAGGATATCGACCAACCGCACCTCGCGGTCAGATGCGGCACAAGGCCGAATGTAATGTGGGGTATCCGAGATCACAAGCTCGGCCAAAAATTCCCCGTAGAACACCGCATAAAACGGGGTCGGGTAGCTGTTTCCCGAGGCTAGACTCTGCCCTTCGACATAGCCTCGTCTGGGGATCCTCTCTGCTCGGAGGAAGAGAGTTTGATCATCACAGCTGGAGACGAATCCCCGACTGAAAACCAACCGTACAGTATTCACTACTGTATTTATTTGTATGGGGGCATACCAATTATCGTCCGTAAGTATGTTACAACGAAAACAGAAAAAATATCGTTAGAAACAAAGAAAATAGTACTGATCTGTTATCTAGTATCAGTCCTCCTCTATAGTACTGAATGTGTTGTGGCCTTGTTAGGACCAGAAATAAAGACACGAGGGAGGAGTCGTGTTAAACAAATATATTAATTGAAACGGTAATACAAAGATATACTAACGAGAGTGTTACAGCAAGAATGTTCGGTCCGACTGTCAGAGCTGACTGCTGGAAACTGCCCTCCAAAAGGCAGTACCTGATCCTATTTATAGCTGGAGAGCCCATGCGTACGTGGGTAAATTAACATAACAGAACTCTAAACAATCTCCTCACAAATGAAGGAGAGATCTGACACAACGAAAATTTGGTTCTACAAAAGTATGCTGAGAATACTATGGTTGAAACATGTGAGCAACTAGTTCTGGAGACAATTGCAAGAATTTTTTTACATATAACATCAAGAAGAGGCAGTTGAAATTTCTATAGCTTATAATCAGAAAAGAGGGTTTGGAAAATGTGATACTCATTTGACAGATTGAAGGCACAATGGTACGAGGAAAGCTACACATGACCTATCTGACGAGCTTGAGCGAATGGATGGTGGATCAGGGTTTGGAGGGATGTTAAGAAGATAAAACATATTAAGAGCTACATAGTAAATTGTGGAGAGCCATGATCGCCAACGTCCTGAAGGGATGCATCACATAGAAGAAATATATGTTTCATTATTTTTAAAAATGAGTATGCAAAGTTTTATGTTCAAAAATCTGTTATTTGGCAAGAGACAAGATGCATTTTGATAGATACAAATAGTAAAACCCAATTTATTAGATATCGCAGTTTTACGAGAGTAAGTCAAGAAAGAAACGTCCATTCTAATTTCATTTTAAATGTATTGATTCACTTTCCCATTGAATTATCTTTTCTTTTCATATCAATAAACGGTTTTCATTCTGGGGACATTTAGAAAGCGAAGCACAGTGATAGAATTTCTGTTTATAGAAGGCGAAAATGCTGCAAGCATTACCAGGAGGTTAATGTAAAAAGATTACAAATGATATAAACAGAGAAAGAGATGTCTCAGTAGATTTAATTGCAATCCTAGAGAGAAATAAGCAACCTTAACTTAGTTACATTTCCTACTCAGCGAACAACGGCTGCTGTTTTATGGATAAGGATAGACAGGATGCTGTTCACACTATAACTGATATAAGTATCACTCATCTAAAAGTATTTAGGTGAGTCTAGTTAGTGTCTCTTGGCTATAAAATAGTCTGTTAGGCACCCTAACAGACTCTATCAAAGAGCAAGGAATGGTTACTAAGAGCTTTTGGATTTCAAAACACGAATATCATTTTCCTAAGCAGCTTAGTCGTAAGAGATGCTAATTGGTATCAACTATTAGCTGGAAAGAAAACAAAGAGCAATAATATCGCCCCCCCAGAAAATTAAATTTAATGTAGTTTCATCCACATGGAATATTATAGCTTCTGTTTTTTGCATCCAATGGCATCCGTTTTCGAAATGAGCTTCCTTGAAGTACGCCATATTTGAAGAGGATTGATGTGCTATAACAATATGACTGAACAACCATTCTTGATGTACCATAAGACTCTTGAGAGATCTCCTTCAGGTAGTAATCTTTTTGGGCCGATAAAGAGGTTAATTGTAAAGAAAGTTTTCCGCCAACGTTAACAAAGTGAAAGAAGCAACCTGTATTTTTAAGAGGTAGTAATACGTGTCGTCATTCAATGATAGAATAACTCAACTGAATAGGAAGGTGATTATGTTGATTAGATTTGAACACCTGGTATTTTAGTATTCGGTTTGGAAGGATCTGTGTACTTCTACAATTAAATAAGTTGTAGTTAATGACAGGGCGTTAATTTCTCAAAGTAGTTTATTGACTGGAAACATACACAAAGTTCTATTTCAATATATTCACAGTAAATGAATAGAAAGACCGTTATCTCCAACAGAGAAAAACACATAGCACGATTCCGGTATTTTTAAATTTTTTTTTTTTACTAATGTTCACCAATTACAAAGCCTTAGGAATTCTGAATAAAGATGGTTAATGTGGGGAGTTTTATTAGCGTAGGAAAAAAAAAGTCTTTTGACTAGAGATCTGATTTTAAATGAAACCGGAAACCCAATCCTAAACTCTGAAACAAACAATAAACCTCTACTCCTGTTCAAAAGACCGGTGAGGTGTGTGAACCAGACGATAGGCGAAACTATTTACTCCTATTGGTAGACGAAGGAATAATAAAATGAAATGAAACAATTTGGATATATGGGAAGCGTTAAAGTTATGGAATAAATGAAATGTCAGAGTTAGGGGTACAGAGCAGAAGTAGACATTAGAAGGAACCGGAAATCTATTCTTAAACAGAAAACAACTGATAAAGCTCTACCCTTGCTAAAAGACCGGGGAGGAGTGTGAACCGGGCGATAGGCGACTCTATCTACTCCTGTTAGTGGAGTAGAGAGAAATAAAATTAAATATAGGGAATTAAATGCCAGAGTTTAGGTGCGACGTTAAGAGTACAAAACAAGCGATAAAGCATTTAAACCAGTTCAAAAGGCCGGGGAAGAATGTGAACCGGGCGATAGGCAAACCTATCTACTCCTATTGGTGGAGGAAAGAGACAAAAAGGAAATAAGTAAGGAATGAAATGTCAGAGTTCAGATGCCACGTTTTGAGAGCAGAGATGAAGTAGACTTTAGAAGAGACCGGACACCCAATCCTAATGAGGAAACAAAGGATAAACCTCTAAACCTCTGATGAAGGATTGATCGAGTCCCGTTCCTACCCGAAGAAATACGAATATGCTATATAATACTCTTTCAAACTGTTTCTGGTGAGACCTGAATTGAGAGCTAGAAAATTTGTCTTATTGACTTGTCAAAGGAAGAACGTCTATTTGTATTGATCGATAGATTTGCTCTCGATTCAAATATTCGTTGTTTTTCGAAAGTTGTGTGAAACAGTGAATCTTTCATCGCAAACAGAGCTAAAGGTTAATTGAGTTTACTTATAGCGGAATGGCAAAGATGCAGAAACATGTTTAGAAATGCAAATTTCTACTTGAACTTCCTTCCAGCCTTTGTCGGCGATGCATTAGTAAATATTTATTTAAAGATTCAATCTTACGACAAAATGTCCCAAAATTTAACATGATAATCAGAAAGCACTGTCTAAACATTTATGGAATCTATCAGTCGTTTATATCTGTCTCAGCTTTTCCATCTATATATATATATATATATATATATATATATATATATCGAAATTTAACAGAATTACGTGTAAGATTTCCGCGTTCAAAACACCAATTTAAAACAGGGCTCAATACAAAAGTAGAGCCGTAAATATATATTTGTTATTCAGTGTCACATTAGAACATGCACATACCCACTACAAAACATTTTGTTTCAACGTTCAAAAAAAATGTACCGCTCCATCTGGTGGGGAACACGATGCGACTATATCAATGTTTGCATGTCTTTATTTCTTTCTTCTTCATCAATGGATATATTTATCTAAGTTTGTCCATATGTATTTGTAAATCTATCTATCTATCTATCTATCTATCTATCTATCTATCTATCTTAGTATTTTTCTATCTATTTCAGGGATTTATTATCTATATTTATCAATCTATTTCAGGTTGTCCATATCTATCTATCTATCTATCTATCTATCTATCTATCTATCTATCTATCTATGTTTTCAACAGATTTCTATATTTCAGTTTCTCCATATCTATCTATCTATCTATCTATCTATCTATCTATCTTTATCAACAGATTTCTATATTTCAGTTTCTCCATATCTATCTATCTATCTATCTATCTATCTATCTATCTATCTATTATCTATCTATCTATATATATATATATATATATATAGAGAGAGAGAGAGACAGACAGACAGACAGACAGATAGACAGACAGATAGACAGATAGATAGACTATTTATATATATATATATATAGAGATATATATAGATAGATAGAACTATCTTATCTATATATATATATATATATATATATATATACCATATCTATTATATCTCTCTCTCTCTCTCTCTCTCTATATATATATATATATATATATATATATATATATATCCTCTCTCTCTGCTATCTCATTCTGTTTATCAATCTGCTCTGTTCACACACACACACAGACACACACACACACACACACACACATATATATATATATATATATATATATATATATATATATATATATATATATATATGTATCAGTATGATAATATCTATCGATGTTAATATCTATCTATGTTAATATCTCTTTGTCTATCGCAGTATGTTAATATCTATCTATTTCTGTTAATTTTTTCTTTATCTATCTTAGTATGTTCATAACTATCTATGATTCTATCTATCTCATTCACTTCACATTTGTATTGCATGCATGGCACAAAGTTATGTAATATTCTGTTAAATATAATTTGATAAATAGACGAAAATTAACAATGTATAAAGCATTGAAATTTCGAACACTCGGGCTCTTTGTCTCTTTTATTGATATAAGACAGGTTTTACTAGCTAATCTCTCTGAATGTCTTCTATGAGGAGCTCTTATTTATTCTCGGCCTAATGGCCTCGTATTTGCTGGCATTATTACAACGTTTCGGCCGTTGGAATAATAAGTTTCTTTGAGTGACTGTCGGTGCGATTCGGTGTGATCTTCAGGAAATTTCAAACTGAAGACTACTTAATCGAACTTTATCCTCATTCCGGTGTCCATTTCAAGGGATATCTCAAAGTGCGAGAAATGGCAGTGGAATCAACAGTGACACTAAATTCATGAATCAAAACATTAATCCTGTAGCCAAAATTCACTAACCGATGTTTTCGAACTATCCTGAAGCTCGACATTATAGATGTAACCATGATTTTCACATTGATCTCTCCAATGAAACCGATGTATCGAAGCTGTCAATCTGGGCTTTCACAACTGCCTTTTGACTTTCTTTATAAATCATTCTTATAGGGCCTGCATGATAGGCATTTTGCGGAATTGCTTCTATAGGACTCTATATGCTCTGATTCTTTTAGACGTCTGATTTTCCTTTGTTCTTAGTTATTTTTATTTCATTCCCCTGCGGTTGTTAATGACTTGTCCGACTAGTTAATCTCAGACTCCACTGAAATAAGAATAGCTATATCGGAAAAAAATAACCAAATGAGATATCCCTAGATATGTACAGAAATTTTAAAAGTTTATCCGGATCAACAAAGTCCTGAATCTTATTACACTGTTAAACAACAAAAAAAAATGAAATATTGTCGAGACAACAAACATCTTTTAAGCTAATTTGAGGGCGCTGAATCTGAAAGTTATCTTACGTTTTCTTGTTTAGCTAACGTCTTCGTTGTACAGAAATACCTCATTTTTTTAATTATTTTTATGTGTTTCTTGTATATATGATAAAGTTTATAAATTAATTTGAATGTTGGCGGTAAATTGGAAACATTCAGTATTTCATTTTTTTTTAAATCTTTAAAATCTTTGACTCAATTTTTTTTTCGAATTAAAAATAGTTTATTTTAGTTGGCTGACATAAATTCCTCGCTCTCCCTGAAAACTGATGGGTTTCTAAGACCATTACTAACTAAATTTTGCGATCAGCCTTGATCGTAAACCGATCGTTTTTTCCAAAAATGAGCAATTTTAGTAGAGCAAAAGCGCTAGCTAACCATGAAAAACTTATTTTCGGAATCAGCACCCCCCAAATTAGCTAAAAATGGGTTTTCTTTCTTGGCACCAAAAATCGTGTTGACCATAATGCCAGAAGCCTTGAGATAATAAATTAAAAATGAAGATATTCTTAACTTATTCTATTCTTTTTTAATCTATTTTGTTTGTTTTACGGCTTATCAAACCATTGGGTAATTTCATACCGAAATTAAATGTTTTTTCCCTAAATAAAGCGTAGTTTTTTTTTCTTAAATTGTTACAACGGCTGTTAGGTACGTATATATTTTTTTAAAATTACAATTTGGAAACCCGTTTAATTTCTCTTAGAAACTGGAATATTTGAAATGAATCTGTATTTTAAAAAAGTTCTTTTAAGTTTTTGTTTGGCTTTATTTTAAGCGGATTGAATTAAAATTGGTGCAGTTTGTCAATATGTTTTTATGATGAATGGCTCTTGGGTTGGTGCCTGTAATGGAGGTTCTTCCTTTTTTTTTAAAATATTAGAATGGTTTATGGTAGTCTAATAGGGATCTTAAATATAATCACTTCTTCTCTTCTAGTTTGGTGTTTCTGGTGCTATTTTCCTATAGTTGATTTAATTTTGTCCAGTTTATTGTTTGGAAAGGAATTCCATGGGTTCTGTCCTTCATCTAATATATTTATTGATTGTTGATTTATGTCCGTATATGGTATTTTGGTATTTAATATTTCTGATGTGTTTCTTGTAGTAGATGCTTTTCTTCCACTCTATTTTCCTTGTGATGCCAATATGGATATGGCAAAAGACACTATTTAAGATATTGATCTTGCTGAGCAGTTTAAATATGAGTGCCTTGGACATTTCTCTTCGTGTTCTGTTGGGGAAAGAATATTCGAAATCTTCTCGTACTTTAGACTGAATACAAATCAAATAAGTTTACAGATTCTATTTTATTTGGAAGGCATTAAGTAAGATGCCCCCGACGAAATCCTTCGTCAAAATCACCTTCATCTTATGCCCCCCCCTAATACTGATAAGATATTTTTGAATTAAAAGCTCTTTAACCCTGTCAGTGTACCCGATTTATACGACAGACTGAATATCGAATAATTTTGTTTGTTGACAGAATTCTATAGACCTCTTTCATATTCATAAGATTTTGTCGGAGGAAATATAAGTCGCCTGACGTATCGCGATCTCGCCTGACAATTACGCCGATAGATAACGACATTTCATGCCAAGGTGCGTGCGTAAGATGTTATGTAAATTTATATCTAGTCTTCACGTTGTCTCATAGACTGTAAAAATAGTTTTTGAGTTGGGAGAACCATCCCTCTTCGCTTTCTATACGTATTCGCATCAGATTTGTTGATTATCTAAATACAGCGCACACCAAGTAATTGGCGACAGCTTATAAAGCCAAAAAACAAAAAAAAAACATGTTTTCAAGATTTAAAAAAAAAATAAGTATAATATTAAACTGATATCCAGAATATAGAAAAGACATTATTCAATAAAATATCACTTAGACTCGTGAATGTGTCCGATACAGACCAGCAAAATGACTACGTGTCCGGATCTTCTTCCTGACATTTATAACACAAGAATTTTTGCAACACGCTGAGATGTGTTAAAATCCTAACAATGTTTGGCATTGCTGAAGTTATCACAAACATTTTTTGTCGAGATTTACAAACATTATTCTCCCTACAGTTTTTATATTTACAGTGCTAATACTGTGTATTATATTTTACCAGAATGAAATACACACACACACATATATATATATATATATATATAAATATATATATATAATTATTTATATATTACATGCGCGGTACTTATTAGAAAGCGCTCAATATCAGAGATAGAACTAACATATTTGGTTGGATTGATGTGAGTTTGAGACCCTGAGTTTCAAGCTTTTGCGATCGTCAGACAAACTGATTAATTTTTTCAAAATAATGGGTTCATGTAGATTGCGTGTATTGGTGTTATTATGGAAGTGGGGGGGGGAATAGTATCACCATTACACGCAATCTACATAAACCCAAAATTTTTAAAAAGTAATCAGATTGTCTGACGATCAGAAAAAAATGTGAAATACAAGGTCACAAAATTAACATCTATCCAACCAATTTATATATATATATATGTGAAACTGTGTGTATATATGAATATAGGTGGATATGTGTATATATGTGTATATGTATGTGTGTGTATGTCTATATGTGTGTATATATATGTATGTATGTGTGTATATATGTGTATATATATATATATATATATATATATATATGTATATATGTATGTATTTGTATATATATATATATATATATATATATATATATATATATATATATATATATATATATATATATATATATATGTATACATATATATATGTAGGTGTAATTATTTGTATGTTATATAAATAGATAGTTATTAGAAATCGCTCAGTATCAGAGAGACAGCTAACATGTTGAACCAGATGTATGTATATGTGTATATGTATATATATGTATGTGTGTGTGTATGTATGTATATATATATTTGTGTGGATATGTGGATATATTTATATGTGTGTACATGGGTATATGTGTATATATGTATTTATATATATATATATATATATATATATATATATATATATATATATATATATACGTGTATATGTTAGTTAGTATGTGTGTATTCGCATGTGTTTTTGAACATAAAAATATAGGTCCTTGCTAGGTTAGATAATCGTTATATTTATTTTTTATATGTTTATATTTGATTTGTAACCTGTAGTCGATATTAAATTTGTCAAATTTTCTCAATTACACAACAGCCCTTTCAGTAAATGTCCTTAATTGTAATTTCCTTCGCCCCATCTCCCTCCCCCACCTCTTCTTTTCTTTTCTCTCCCTCCCTCTTATTCTGATCTTCAACTTTAGATCGTCTATGGTGTGTGTATGTCACCACGAAATGTATCTTTATGTATTAGACATCCGACAACATTCATATTTCTCTTACTTAAACCCCTTCTACTCACCTCTCCTAAAATTCTCACTGTTAAGCTTTAATCTCCCTCCTTCTCTCGTATGTTACCCCTCTCTTTAACACTAAAATTCGTCCCACACTCTCATACTTACACACTCTCTAAATTTGTTTTTGATTTCCGGAGTTGTTTTTTCTGTTTTCTTTTTGAAATTGTAGGTCTGATGAATTGGATTGTATTTACGATTCCAGTGGAATTAATTGTGACCGTGGATTATTAGTGTTTAAGCCTTTTTATTATATCCTTACACTATCCTGGACATTGAGTTCTACCTGGATTCTATCCTCTTGGAATTATTTTTTATACAAATTTATATGTATGTGTATGTATGTATGTATATTTATATACTTTAGATATATGATTGCATATATATGTGTATATTTACCACTAATATATATATATATATATATATATATATATATATATATATATATATATTCATTTAGTTATTGATATTTTGTGTACAATGTTGGGCTCCCTATCATCGTTGCCACATAGGTAGTAATTTGTGGGATTCAAATCCAGAGGACTGGAAACAAATGATTGAAGTGAAAATTATCAGCAAGCTCCTCCTAACTTTCGTGGGTCATGTAGTATGAAATGTTTCTTGCTCTAACAATCTGGGATCAATATCCTCGATCCAGAGATTGATCAGTGCATTTAGCATTTTGTGATAGCCTATGGCATTGCGCCTGCGTTTCTTGCAAAGGAAGTAGGTACGAAATTGCCTGACAGATATCTGATTTGTAACAAATCGTATGTCCATTATAGACGATGTGAACCTCGTAAGCATTACCTTTGCTTCGTCAGTGTAGTCCACGTACAGATATCTGTGTTTTCCTTTCTTTACCTAATCGCTCTGGTTTAGGGCTAATACCAATAGTACGACGTGCGTTTAATTTCCTGTGCCAGATCGGAATCTAGTATTTTAAGTCGCTCGACCCGCCTGAAAGAGAAATTAGAATTTTAAAATTTGACACATGACTCGTAACATGACGTTAGCTTGTGTACGATTTATTACTCATGAGAATTGTGTCTTCAGATACAGGTGCTCTCATGTTAAATGTCAAAAAAAGAAAACTTTTCTATTTCATTAATATGTGAAGGAAACTTTCATAAGTTTTGTGTGTTTACGTTGGCTCAAAAGTTTTAGGTTTAATCGTAATTATCTTATATATTTTTGGCTTCATGTTTTCAACTAAACTTCAATTGGAACGACTATATTGAAACAACGGCTGTAGCTAATGCAATGAATGTTGTTTCACTGTATCTTGTCACAAGTTTTTTTT
This sequence comes from Acanthosepion pharaonis, assembly GCA_903632075.3. Lineage (NCBI taxonomy): Eukaryota > Metazoa > Mollusca > Cephalopoda > Sepiida > Sepiidae > Acanthosepion > Acanthosepion pharaonis. The sequence goes on from CAHIKZ030001715.1 coordinate 88,310, forward strand.
TTCTCATCAGAGACCATCTTGTACATTTACAAATCTTCCATTCGTCCGTGCATTGAATACCGGTGCCATATCGGTTCTGGTGTTCCTTCTGTTTTTCTCGAAGTTCTTGACAAAATCCAAAGAATCTGCAATCCTAACATGGCATCTCGATTTCAGTCACATTCTCATAGACGTGATGTGGCTTCCCTTTGTCTTTTTCATAAATATTTTAATGGCAACTACTGATGATGAACTTTTTTACCCAGATGTCACGCCACATGAATCTAAGCGTGCTACTAGATTGGCATCTAGCACCGCCCATTTTACTGTTGAAATAAGGTAAATGTAACCACCACGTCTACTCCAGCGGTTTCTTTTCTCTCACGTCCCGCCTGTGGAAGTCCCGATTTGTTCACTTGCTTCACCGATAACTACAATCTTCAAAACTTTAAATGCAACGTCAATCGCTATCTTCTCTCTTCTTCAATCCCGTTCATATTTTATCCTTTCCTTAATCTCCGCTATACACTTAGTCTTTTCTCTGACTTTCAGTCTTTGTAACTCCCAGTGTACTAGTGGTATTCCCGCCTTGTTTGAGGTGAAATGATTTAAAGAAAATATTGATTATTATATATTTTGATATACATAGTTGGCTAAAATGATTTCATTTGGTATTCTTCGGTTTCCTATTCGCTGTGTCCTTTCTGAACGCTGGAGTAACATGTCCTTACATAATCTGCTGTCGAATGCAGCTGTTTTTAAATAGTTGTCCTTTTTCATATCGGTCTCTTCTAAAACTTCTTTTAGGTAGGTTATGCCTTGTTTTCCTCTGCATCTCTTGTCTTCAATTTCCTTTGTGAGTATCAAAATTTCAAAGCCCTCTTTCCTCATTATATGCCTTACAAATTTCAACACTCTTTCTGATGTTAAGTATAACTGTCCTTTTTGTTTCAATTTTCGCGAAAACTTCGTCGTTCCTCACATTTAAGGTCCATGGTATTCTTAGAATCGTTCTGGAGAAACACATCTCTGTTACTTCACATCTCTTCTTCATCTTTGAGGAGATTGGTCAATATTCACTACCATATAAATGGACTGATATAACGTAACAGTTTAATACTGTTTTCTTTGTTCCTAATAAAAATGTTCTGTTTCTTAATACTTTGTTTAGCTTTATGGAAGCCATTTTCTTCTATCTAAATGTAACTACGAATTTCAGTATCGAATATCCCCTCCTCCGTTAAAACACTTCCCAGATATTTACATCGTTAGTCTTGTTTACTTTTGGTATCTCAAACTTGTAATTTCTATGTTGGGCTGTTACAAGGGTTAGGGTTAGTGTTAGGGTTAGTCTGTATATTAAAATATATAATAATCAATGTTTTTTTTTTTAATCATTTCAATCGAAGAAAGGCGGGAAGGCCACTAGTACCCTGGGGTTTACAAAGAGTGAAAGTCAGAGAAAAGACTAAGAAAATAGCGGAGATTGAGCAAAAGATAAAAGATGAACGCTATAGAAGATGGCGAATGACGTTGCATTTAATTTTTTGAAGATTGTAATTATCAGTGAAGCAAGTAAACAGATGGGGACTTCCACAGGCGGGAAATGAAAGAAAAGAAATCTCTGGATTAGAAGAGGCGGTTACATTTAATATTTCAACAATACAAGGGTCGGGTGTAGATGCCAATCTAGTAGCACGCTTAAATTTATGTAGTCGATGCATCAGGGGAAAAAAGCTCTTCAGAACAGTTGCCATGAAACAATCATACATGCCGTCCTCTTGCAATTGATGTTTAGTCCTTTCTTCTCGCTTTTCTTCACTATGTTCTCTAGGAGATTTTGTAGTTTTCTTTCTGTTTTCTGTCAACACTGTGTCATCTGCAAATCTTATATTGTTAAGATTGTGACCACCAATAATGAATCTTATTAAGTCTTCTAATTCTTTGAGAATCGCCTCACTCTACAGGTTAGATAAGTCCGGTGAGAAGACACATCATTGTCTTACACACCTTTTTTATTTTTGTATATCTACCGAAGTCATTTTCCACCTATATGCAGGCAGCATACTGCCAGTATAAGTTCGGGACTGATTACAAATACCATTCCGTTATTTGATTTTGGGAATACAACGAGATCTTCCCGCTATTTCTAAGATATACCATCTAATGCAAACTTGTGGAAGTTAAGACCTAAAATGACCTCTTGAAACAGAGAGCAAATGACATAAAATATTGATTTAAAAAGTCGTATGTGATAGCAAGTAAGTAAATGACAACCTGACAATTTTGATCAGTTCCTGCAAATTATGCAAAATATGAGTAGCACCTTGTATCTATGAAACATTTTTAATAGTTCCATTTCTATTACGATTCCTGATGCCGTCTTAGAACAGGAACGGGAAGAAGTTTTAGAAAACACAGTAATGAAAAGCAAAAAAATAAATATTAACTGTAACATGACAAAAGGACAACCCAAATTAAAAATTACGTCATGGGAATATCGAAGACAAGCAGGTACCTAAATCTGTTGATCTCAGTGTAGTAAGAAACGAGAGAAACTATGACTATAAACGCAAAGCCGTAGAAGAATATCCGAAAATGTCTTCGAGAACCAAAATAAAATATTAAACGAAAGAGAAATATCAATAGAAAAGGAAAAGACAATAAAAATTACCAAAAAGGCTTCTTAATATGACTTAATTTATATGGCAGTGAATCCTGGACTTATAAATCTTACAAATGAAACTTGAAACGAAAGAAAAAGTAGTTCTACCAACGAATCTTGAGAATTCCATGGACAAAACCTGTGGACACCGAGGGAGTAATAAGGGAAATAAGAAATACCGATACAATCAGAGAAAGGTTCCTGATATCCCTGGGACACCTAATTCAGGGAAAGACGGTCTGGCGAATTTAACACTCACAGGACATATTGAACCGGGGAAATAATCTAGATAGCTAAGCTTGTGTCGATGGGTGAGAGAATAATAGACACAGAGGGATTTAAGGGGCCAAAAGTTACGAATGACAGAAAGTTGCGAGACCCTTAATCGCCTATGGATTGAAAGGGTTCGATACATAAAGAAGAAACAATGAAAAATGAACTATGTAATAAGTAAAACTACTAGAATGATCACTAGAAGAAGGTTGTATTGAAAATATTATCCGTTTCCTTGTAAAGAAACATTCGACATTTATTTACCATACAGCTAGTACCATTCCAGCTTGAATTGAATAAAAATATTTTTATTGCAACAATGTTTCAGAAAATTCCGTTTCTCGATTCTACAAATTATTATTGACCTTTCCACTATTGACGTGTTTTCTTGTCTAACCATTTTTGATTATATCAATGATTTACTCATCGAGTTACACGTGGCATCCATTTTAAGTCTTGCTACTTTTGAACGTTATCTCTTGATATTGCTTCTGTTATTTGGTACAGTTCTTTGATTGTGATTGACCAGCGACTGTTCAGGTTGCTCCAGGATGGACGGCTCTCGCTAAGACTTACATGATTCCCTCGTTTGAAGTCATTTTAAACCGTTAATCTCAGAATGCAGTTGTATAGAGCAGACACTTTAGATATTTCTCAACACGTTTGATGCAAGTGTAACATCTCCATGAAAATCTCGATGCCACGAGAGTATGGAAGATCATAACTCTAGTTTTTAGGCTAATATTTTGTTTTTGTAGATAATTTGTGGCATTGGTTGTCACTACATCGGATGCAGCCGATTCTACGATCAATTACAGGATCTCCTACACTAAAATTCTTATAACTGATCTATATACCAATGTATTTTAAGTGTTTAGTATATATTAATTCCATATTCTGCATTTTCACGTGGGTTTAAGTATATACATTACTACTTTCGAATTTAAATGGTAGTTACAATTTCCCGACCAGAGATGTTGGTTTAGAAAGTAAGAGTTTTTTGTTCTCTAAGACAATCTTACAATAGTGGCACACTTTTCATAATGCTAACAGAAATTTCTCATCCTCTGGGAATGAAAATCTACTTTTCAGAAATTCAGTTACTGAATACACCATATCTTATAAAAGTTGATTTCTTTCCCTGGCAATATTCTTTGCTAATTTTGATCTTGTTTGAATGCAGAAAAATAATAAAAGGCATGTTTGATCTTTATTACATTTTTGCTAATCAGATAGAACAATGTTCATAAAAAATTCAGTTCGTAACCACGTGACATTATGTACATTCGTTGTTAACAAGCCTCCATCTTTTATCAATGTTCGCCTCATTGAGTGGGGTTTACCATTCTCATCAAATATATTTTAACCTGACCGCATACTGAAATTTTTCTCTAACCTAATTGTAAGTTATTCACTTTCTGCAAGACATCACACTAAACGTGAATATTCTTTATCTAAGTGTCATAAATCCAAAATAATTTCCAGTGATACTTTTATGAGTGGATGACAAAATCAGTTATTGAACAAAAATAAACGTTGAAATAATAGATTTTGCAAAAGAGATGACGTGAGTTTGTCTCGAAAGTTCATCCTCAGTACAAATTAGGGTCGATAAAGAGACACACCTTTCATCTTCGAAAATTGCTCTCCTGATTTTCTCATTATAGCCATTTACTCTTTTATTAAAATAAATCAAATCTTTCTTCTTGACATTTAAGATTACTTATGTAATTACCGTATTTTCCGGCTTACGAGATGCTGCGGCATGGAAGACGCACCCTAATATTGGGAAGAAATTTCTTGGAAAAAAAATTATTCTTATACAACAACAAATTCCCCATGTGGCCTTCACATATTAGCGCCACGTATTGTTTACATTAATCACTCGTTCTATTTTGTTTGTCTGACAATGACATACTACTAAGAGCAGAAAAGCCCCCACTGCTGCTAATAAAGAGAGCATGTTTAAGCTTGTGGCTCGGCTCCAGGAAGATTTATTGTTGTGCATTCCGTGAATGGAATCCTGCTCAAATAAAGAAACAACGCCAGTAATTGAGATAGAAAAATAAGTGTATTAAACGTAAGAATACAGACTTGAAGTGAAGATTAGTAAAACAGGAATGCGGGTTAGTAGAAAGTATATGTACAAGTCTCTGTAAGTAAAGCCGTAATCATCTCTCTCTCTCTCTCTCTCTCTCTCTCTCTCTCTCTCTTGACTCTTGTATAACTCTCTGAGAACAACCTGTGTCTGTTTCCGTATCTCTCAACCTGTCGCAACGTCTCTCAACGTATCTCGGTATTTAATATTCCACCCACGAGGAATATATGTGGCACAAGGCCGAGTTTAACGTGGGTTTCTCCGAGCCCATAGGCTCGGCTAAAAATATACCCTTTGAACCCGCCTTGACGGGTTCAGGGCCTGTCTACCTCCCCGAGCGAAACCTTGCCCTTCGGCAAAGCTTCGTCCGGGTTCCTCGCTGGCAAAGCAGATAGTTCGACCAACGTCGTGACTGTATCGCGACGTAACTCAACAGCACGTATTATCTCTGTCCGTATAAGTATACTTTGGACGAGTCCATCTTATGTAAACAGGGGAGAGCCCCACAACATTTATAGTTTTTGAAATACTTGTAATAGCTAATTACTGAGGTTAAATGATATAAAAGGCTGAATTAGATAGCTAACATTATAGTGTGATGAGTCAACATACAAGTACACACCCCTATCATTCAAGACAATTAGTTGACCGTCCAAGCTTCCTTGAGCCGGTCCGTTGCCTTACATTCGTCTTGGAAAGCACACATTTATTTTTCAGGGTATTTTATTGAAAAAATGCGTCTTTTAATCCGGAAAAATATATGTACCTGAGATATGCGCTACTGTTACAAGATAGAACCTGCAATTTGGGCCATATATCTAGACTACTAATTCTACACATCAATGTTTGTGTACATAGGAACCTGATAGGTTATTTACATCTTGTCATTTTGCTTTTACTGCCTATGGCTGTTTTTCAGCTCACGAAATATCTGGGATTTCGTATTCTAACTTACCAGGCGATTTTAGGTTTCGTGAAAACTATCCTACTCAAAGCAGACACTTTCGTAAAATAGACATTACTTCTTTTATCCATGTCTATTAAAAGACATGGGCAAACAACGTGGGCTTTATCAGTTGAAAACACATCATTATACAGGGTGTATTACAATTGTTGAATACAAAGATGGAGAGAGCTCAAGGAACGTAAAGACCTTGATGAAGAAGAACAGTGGTCCCTGACGGATGGTGCTCTTCTTCACACTACCAATGTTACCATGGCATGGCTACGTAAAACGTTTGGGGAGCGACTTATCAGCTGCAAAGGTTAAGTGAAAGGGGCTCCTCACTCGCAAGACCTAAACCCCCACCAGCTTTCTTCCTCTGTGTTTTCTTCGAGGTCAACATCTGCCAAAACAACTCTCGCGCCATATCTGCATTCAAAAGAGTCATCACAGATAAAATTAAAGCGATCACCGAGGAGGTATATGCAGGCGTGATCAACAACTTTATATTCAACATTGCCTTCAATTGAACGGCGGATATCAAGGAGCGTGTACTGTAGGACTACTGATATTCTTGGTTCATGTTTGACATTAAATGGTTGCTGATCCTAAAATGTTATCCTTTTTACCTTTCGATAAATGTAATTTCCATTACTCTATTATTTGTGATGTTTGTTTGTGCTCGGTCATTTTGTTTCAATAATTGTGAAATGCCATGTATATGCAGCCAAAA
>CAHIKZ030001715.1:100000-147500 GCA_903632075.3 Acanthosepion pharaonis
TTCTATTTATTAAATTATTGCAATTGTTCGTTCCCTTCTTTCAGTGTTAATATAAAATGACTGCAACTTAAAACTGGTGTTTGCTTGGTGCAGATTTCGAGCCTGTTCGACACTGAAACCTTTATCTTTCACTTGCGAATCTATGAATTTCTGTAAAGAGTAAGCGTTGTAAACAGGACAAAAAACAGTTCAAAAGTTTTACTCTTGCTGTCCCGAGCATCAATAAGTGGGTTGGATGAAGACGAAGAAGCGCTTCCTAACATCGTTGAAAATAAAACGAATATTTCAACGGAAGAAATCGCTTAAAATTTGCAACTATTAGTCAACTGCCTTTCGCCATTTGCTTACATTTTCTGACGAAACAGACCAAGCTCGATCGTACAAACATTTCATTGCATTTACGACATGAAAAGAAACTGTTCTGCACAGAATTTTTGCAAGCGATGATAGCGTTTAATGCGAAGGAAGCTTAAAAGAAATGAGGTCTTACTCTCCGTTTGGTGAGTGTGTATAAGGTTAATTCAATTTCCGTCGACAAAATAATTGCTAAGAGGTATTGTAACAAAATCCCCAACTCTGACTTTGCAAATCGAAAAGTGACATTCATCGCTAGGTCAACACAAGACCATATATTGCAAAGAGACTTTAAAAAGCTTAAAGAGAATTGGGAACACTTCAAACACCCACTGAATTCTACAGACTTGGTTTCGGATTTTAATTTTTCCCTGTTGTACAGAATTATTTAAGTGATAAAATTTTGATATTTTACAGTTAGCTGAAAACTACATCAAAACCTTCTTCCATTTTCTACGAAAATGGCATCAACCAGCTTCTAGAATAATGGGAGACAGTTGTTAAAACGACGGAGACTATAAACTTGACTAATAATTTTTTTTGGTGAGTATTTATAATTTTGTTTTTTAATTTTTCTCTCATTTTCCCTATTTTGATATGCAAGCTCTTTTCATTTTCTTCGCTTAATCTCTCTCTCTCTCTCTCTGTTCATTTTCTATTTTCCTATCTTTTTTCTTTTTTTCTATATTTTATTTATTATTTACTATATTTCTGTCTCCCTGCCAATGTCTCTCTCACTATTTATGTATTTCTCTCTCTCTCTCTTTCTCTCTTTCTCTCTCTCTCTCTCTCTCTATCTATCTATCTATCTATCTATCTATCTATCTATTTATCTACTGACAATTACTATCTATGTGCATTTCAAATGAATATTTCAGGATCGATAAGCAGAGACATGTATAAATAAGAGATGACTACAAAAATACTGGAGATGGAGATGAAAGACTAATATAGCGAGCTAGTTATATAAATAGATAAGAACAGACTGAGATAGATAGATAGATAGAAAGAAAGAAAGAAAGAAAGAAAGAAAGAAAGAAAGAAAGAAAGAAAGAAAGAAATGTACATACAAATAAGTTTTAATAAATATAAGTCATTTTTGTTATATAAATATTCCATTTAGAAGCTAGTCTTATTTCAAACATTTGAAGAATTTTTACCTGAGGATATTGATCTCCATTTTCCAAAATGATTTTCCCGACTAATTTTCTTAATTTACAAAGTTTCCTTCCCAGTCTATTCCTTCGTAATTTAGTTATAATGCGTCTCCTGCTTTTTCGTATGAACAATAACATTTTCTTCAAACATTTTCTATTATTTTTTTCTTGTTGAACGGAATAAAATTTTCTTGCAATTCCGTCTACTGTTTTTCCAGAGACACTGATATCGCTTCCAAAAATTAATATTAAAAAATCATGTTCCTTTGCATCCATACAAAAAATTCCTCTTAAGTTCATATTTGGTTGGTTAAAAAATGATATACATTTCAATAAACTCCGCTACCGATACATTTATAATACCCTTGCTTTTCTTCTCTCTCCTCTTCTTTTTCTTTTTCTTCTTCACTCTTCTTTTCGCATCAAACTCCCCCCTTTCTATCACACCTAACGCCATGCGTTTCCTTCTTTTTAAAAAAAAAATATTGCGTTCATTGTTTCTTTTATCGTTGGGAGATCAATGGATGAAATTGCCTGAAGATTGCGTAAGTTTGAAACCAATGTGGCAAAATCAAATGATCTAATTTTTAAAGTTAAACAATCTACATTTTATTTTTTTAATTTTATTTTTTTCACACGTGTATTGAGCACGTTTTACTACAACTGTTCCCTAGTCCACTTCAACCCTCACCATTAATCTTTAATTATATATATATATATATATATATATATATATATATATATATATATATATATATGGACTCTCCCGTCGATTTCGGCGTATGAGGATCTGACACCTTAACCAATTGATTCAGTTATGAATCTTGTGCGATAATCTTAAGTAGCACTTAAGACCCGCTAATGATTTACAAAGGAGGCCACATATGGGGCAAGAGTAAGGATTGTGGGAAGAGATCACTGCTAGATTGGCTGACCTTTTAGATCTTGCTATCGTTTGAAGACGATTCATGGTAGCAGAGTGAAAAGCGCTGAGTTAACTATAACTTGTTTATCTCCACTCTACCCAAATTTTCGGGTTAAGGATTTGATTATTATGCTCTATTGACCGATTATATATAACTTTTAACAGTTTATCTACAACCTTTTGGACAATATTCGATATAGTTACATGAACACAGCGAGTTTAATATAAAATACCAATCGATAATTCGATCTAAACATATACGATGAGCAAACCCCGAATAAATAAAATAAACAAAAAATCTGAATAAATATAAGATTTAAACAAATTAACAAACCACGAATTGACACAAGCACACACAAATTTAGTAATAATGATCAAAAAGTAGCAAATCAGTAACAAATAAAAAATAATGCGTAAAAGTCAATAAATAATTGGATGCACAATTAATTGAAGCATAACCGTTACTGTCTACCCAATAACCATTAGAATATTAAATACAATCGACACGAGTATCCATAATGTACCACTGACGAGCATATATAAATAGTCGAGTCAAAACACATGGCCTAAAGATAGCGTTGAAACATGCAAGCATGAAAATAATTGTTGCTCCTTGGTGTTGCTCCAAATGTCCACTTTTTTTTATTTACATACATCTGTGTCCGATATTGAGCACTTTTACCCATACATATAGCATACCTTAAATCTATATTTTTTATCACATATATATGTATGTATGCACACACACACACACACACACACATGTATATATATATATATATATATATATATATATATATATATATCATTCAACTGGAATTATATTACATTAGGTTAATGATCATTTTCACCTTGTAAATTGAAATAAAATTGACAAGTAATTTTCAAACCAGTTAATGAATGATAAATTATTGAAATAAAATTGCCAGAGAGAGGAAGGAAAGAAAGAAGGAACGGGAAAAAGAGAAAGAGAGAAAAAAGAGACTCACTAAAAACTAAGAAATACTTTAAGTCTGGATATGAGGAGTGGTCAGAGGATAAAGGATGAGGAAAACAGGGGGAAAACGAGAGAAGATATTACCTATTTATTCAAAACACAGTAGCAATCAGAAGGTAGTTTAGACTTAAATAAAAACTCCTTAAGGAAATAAACAAAAATAATATTATTTTAAATAATGATAAATCAATTTGCATGAAAGTATAAATTCAGTATAAAAGATATATTAAAATGAAAAATATATATTAAAAAAAATATTAAGAAAAATTTTAAAATGTAATATATTGAATTCATTATATTATCCTGGGAAGAAGTATCTAATTTAACATCTGCATTTAAATCAACATATATCAAATTAAACCTATTTTAAATAATTCCCATCTACACGGAAAAAATTGTTAATATTTATCATCTAATATATAATGTAATGAACCAATGAAAAGAAGATTAAATAAAAGTAAAGATCTATACTTAAAATTAGAAAGAAAAAGTGTGTATGTGTCTGAATCTGTGTCGGTGTTCGTAACTGTGTATTTAAGCATGTATGTATGTAAACCTGTATGTATGCAATGTAGAACCCAGGCACTTAAACCGTCAAACCGTTTATCCTAAAACCAAATGGTGGCGAAGAACCTGTTCCCTTCTCATGAACTTCACTTAATCACCAACTGACTTATGTTTACAGCCCGATGAAAGGCGTAGTGTCACGTGGCACAAAACTGTCTCTATGCATTGTTGGTTCCTAAATCCACACGAATTTTCTTTGTCTCTCTGTTTATCCATTAATCTATTCATCTATCTAACTATATCGAGGTAATGACATGAGAAAACAAGATAACAGAAATTACGAAAACTGGCAATAACTATTGATAACGAATATAAATATTTGAATATCATATTTGACAGTAAAGCAAGAAGCCGGGAGACATTGTTCACAAGAGAGAGTAGATCTAGAAAAGAAACTGTTAGCATAGAACTTACGGATACATCTAGGCATTTAAATTCAATGATATAAATGCAAAATGAGTATTAATAAGTAACGTAGTTTTGTCGTGGACGGATATCCAAAATATATGCATCGCATCACTTGCACAAACCATTAAGAAGACAATTTTATATCACTGAATATTTGCTTGATCATTTCAAGACCCTGTTTGACAAGCGAATAGGTAAGAAATAATATTTCTTCGAGAAAAGAGAAGAGTACATGCCTCTGAATATGGCAAAGCGGATTTTATTAATATACCTGGATTGGAGTCAGTGTCATTATCTTCGATGTTTGCTTTATCTCGAATAAAGCGAACCAAATGATGAAGCCTCAATAGCGTATCATTGGAGAAATGGTTATTATTCTTGTTGATGCTGTTGGTCTGTGAAAAGTCTCGTTTTAAATGGACATTGCGAACGCATGCGCCGAATATCCCGCACCGGCAGCAGAGTTAATAAAGCCTTAGAAATTTACGGGGCAGGATAGGAACATTTCTGAATCAAAGAATTCACACATGTTGAATGTGATTATAATTTTATGCAAGGATTATATCTTTTGCCTAAAGGGTTTCTGCAGTGAATGGATATACGGTTGCGATTACTGGATATCTTCGAGGTGAAATCCAATAGCTATGTTCGAAATTTCTTCTCTCGAAAATGAACGAACTAGCCATCAGCTCTGTGTGTGGAAACAATGAAATTGGTTAAAATTCCAGTGGATGATACTTATTAATATATTGACCGCTAGGAATGTTGCCTGAAATATCTTTCAAGTCCAGTTAGCCTTTCGGCCATATCATCTTGAAACATTGGTTCCCATAACATCACCGAAGTTAAACAACATCAAGCCTGCTCAGTATTTTGATGGGTGACTACTTGAGAATAATATGTGCTGTAAATTTGGATATACGTGTGGTGTAATGGATAACGGCTCAGGAATTGAGATCAGAAAGCGAAGTTCCATTTCCAGTCCGGTTCGTTTACGGACAAATAAGTATGTATCAGCTTTTTAAACTCAGCTATGGATTAAAAAGTATCATTTGTATATGCAAAACCACTATTGTCTCAAAAAAGTATTACTATTGGCATATGTATCCGAGAATCTTTTCAACAAAGAAGAACAGGGAATTTATTGTGAGAGTTTTTACACTTTCTCATATATGTTCTCCAATACTGTTCTTGGTATATATATATATATATATATATATATATATATATATATATATATATATATCCGACTGATGTCAAATCAGTTTTCGATCTCAGCTTGAGTCAATCGTATGGTTGTCACACTGATGAGATATGAAAACAGCGAAACAATCTCTTACTGTATATATATATATATATATATATATATATATATATATATATATATATATATATATATATATATATATATATATATATAATAAAAAGGCTTAAACACTAATATTCCATGGTCATAATTTATTCCATTGGAATCGTAAATACGATCCAAATCATCAGACCTACAAATTCAAAATGAAAACAGAAAAAAACAACTCCGGAAATCAAAACAGAATTTAGAGAAAGTCTAAGTATGAGGATGAGTGACAGAGAGAATTTTTTGGAGATGTGGGTGGGGTGGATTTAAAAAGAGGAGAGAAAGAAAGTCGACGGATGTCTAATACATAAAGATACATTTCGTGGTGACATATACACACCACAGACAATTCGGATAGGAAGGGAAAAAAAAAAAAAAAAAAAAAAAAAGGAAAGGGTGGGGAGAGGGGATGGGACGAAGGAAAATAAAAATTGTGTTTACTTAAAATTTAAAAATCAAATATAAATATATGAAGATGAATATAACGATTGTCTCATTTCGCATGGACCAAATATTTCTATGTTCAAAAACACATACTAATACACACACAAAAAAAAAAACATATACAAGTAGGTACATACACATATTATCAATTATCAATTATCAATTTATTTTCCACTAATATTATATATATATATATATATATATATATATATATATATATATATATATACAGAGAGAGAGAGAGAGAGAGAGAGAGGGGTCAGACAGAAAGAACAGTCAGATTTATAACCCACAGTTCTTTAGCATTTAATTTTCAACCAGTGTTCGATACATAGAAGAACATAATTTTATTATGAAAAAAATATGGATTCATCGCGACACAGAAATTATAATGTTCGGAACTTAAAGTTTAGTTTCTAGTTCCGAAACATGGGAATTTCTGTGTCGCGTGTATTATATATATTTTTAAACAATAATAATAATAATAATAATAATATATATATATATATATATATATATATATATATATATATATATATATATATAATATTAGTGGAAAATATACATACATATGAAAAATATATCTAAAAATTCCCATACATGTATATTTTCAGAAAAAATTTTTCCAAGAGGAAGGATCCAGGTAGAACTCAATGTCTAAGACAGAGTAAGGATATAATAAAAAGGCTTAAACACTAATATTCCATGGTCATAATTTATTCCATTGGAATCGTAAATACGATCCAAATCATCAGACCTACAAATTCAAAAAAGAAAACAGAAAAAACAACTCCGGAAATCAAAACAGAATTTAGAGAAAGTGTAAGTATGAGGATGAGTGACAGAGAGAGAATTTTTTGGAGATGTGGGTGGGGTGGATTTAACTTAGGAGAGAAAGAAAGTCGACGGATGTCTAATACATAAAGATACATTTCGTGGTGACATATACACACCTATATATATATATATATATATGAAGAAATATACTCTTAAGGTGTGCTATATTTATGGGATAAATTGTTCAATATCAGAAATAGATCGTGGAAAAATGAAAGTGAAATTGAAGTCAACACTTAGAGTCGGCACTCTGTTTCATGCTAACGAAATCGTCATGTCTGACGATTGCGCCTCGTAAATTACGTCCAAACGGCAATATAAAACAATATTTATAAATCATGTGCGGCTTGTCTTCATTGGGATGTCGGTGCACGTTCCTTAACCTCAGAATTTTAGATACTTCACTTTCTCTCATCATATAGTGGGCCACATCTTATGCTTTACTTGCCGTGACCATTGTAGATAAGCGAAGCAGGAATAAGATTCACCGGGACAAAGATTTTAGAACGCCATGTATCTCTTCGTACACGACGTGAAGATTCGTTTCACACCAGCTGTTCTGTTAAGCCGGCGAATAGCTGGCCATAATAAGATAGTAACTTACAATGATTCTTTGTACCGACTTTTTCCAATCTTGCTCACGGCCAGCCATGTTTATCAACTGAAAAATCCTACAAATATATAATTCTCTCGAATACAAGTACTCACCGAACTAAGCCAATTGTTTTGGGGGCAAATTTCTGCACATGTTTACAGTTAAAAAGAATAAACTCTCTAAAGCTGTTTCCCTTTCCGAAAACTCTGTTCCCTTCTGTCCTGTTAGTAATCCAAAAATATGGTGAATTTCTAAACGTAGCTAGACGTGGCACAAGGCCGAAATTACGGGTCACCCAGTAAGGATCGAACTCATTCAGTCGTAATTGTTCTAGCTAGACAAGACTGATCACTATTGCACCACATCTAAATGCCCTAAATGGTTTTCTAAGCGTAGCTTAGATGTGGCACAAGGCACCCAGTGATGATTGAACTTTTCAGTCTTAATTGATCTAACAAGACAAGATTGCTAACCATTACACCACGTCGAAGTACCCAACTGATTCAGCAATGTGACGATGAACTAATCAACACTCGCTTGGGATTTACCTGTGTATATTGCCATTTAAATAGGATTGACTACTTTGATATTGATTAATTTTTGAAAAACTTTTTACCAAATATGGCTCTAAGAAGAATGTGTCCGCCAATAGAGGAGTCCTGTAATTCTAAAACCATTGCTTATCTGAATTTCTATCATTATACCGTCCTGGGTAATGAGGATAAACTACGTCCAACAGCAAGGCCTCTGATGAGATTTTGAGGAACGTAGATCCACCTCTTAATTGCTGGTGTTTCCAGGTCAAACCTGACACGGGGTGGTACAAACTGTTAGGGTCCCAGCTATGGACAAATAGTTAAACCCAAACTGAATCCTTATGAAAGTGTAAAAATAGGTTTTAATACCAGAGATACTTTGTAAAAAATTCTTACCCGAATAAATTTTTCAAGTAAAAAACTATTACCAACAATACATGTTTTAAAATAATATTACTAGCTATACATTTTTGGGGAAAAATTATTACCAGAAATAGATTTTTGAAAAAACAAAATATTTGCAGGAAAAAAAGTCGGCATTAAATAACCATTCGAGGTTGATATGCCGTTAAACAAAATAAATAACCAAACCAACCTAAACCAAAGAATACGTATTCTATTCATACGAATCTATCTTAAAAATGTTGTCGGCATTAAATAACCCATTGAGGTTGATATGCCGTAAAACAAAATTAATCAAACCAATCTAAACCAAAGAATACATATTCTATTCATACGAATCTATCCTAAAAATGCTGTCGGCATTAAATAACCCATTGAGGTTGATATGCCGTAAAACAAAATAAACCAAACCAATCTAACATTATAAATTCAAGGAAAATATACACAAATTATATCAGGTAAAAAAAAAAAAAAACAGCACAAAATATCCTTATAAGAAAAAATCGCCACAGAAAATATAAACATTGAGTAAGTAGATTTGATCCCCCGATGGCCATGTATGCAGTCTTTAAATCAGATGCATATGTTCATGCTCCGTTGTATATTGCAAAGACGAGATTCATACGAGATTCTTAAAATCGATTTTTGCCGATTGATTAAAAGGTTACCAATATATTACCAAATGCGTAAACATTGAAGATGCCTATAGTGTTCAACAGCCAAACCGATGGTTTTATTGTTGCTGCACAGGAACAATACTTACCAACAAGAAATTACAAAGCACACATACCAAAGAATTATGTCAACACAATATGCAGATTCTGTGATAAATATCGAAAGAATTTGCGGTCTTGTATCTGGTATCACAGTTTTAGAACCCATTGAATATAAATCATGGCGTTAAAAAAAATAGGTAAATATCTGCACTGGAAAATATGCAGCTTTTGCTGGAAGAAAACTGCTAGGAGCTTGTATGAACACCATTCAAACCTGGTTACAGTGATAGGATCGGTAATAATTTTATGATTTATATTACACAGAAAATGACAATCAAAATCTAATCGTCCAGACATCGTACCTAAAAAAAAGACCAGAAAAAAAATGCGCTTTCTTATTGATAATGGCAGTCCATGCAGATTGCAATGTATCTTTGAAGATTTTCAAAAAAACAAGAATCTTGAAGAAGAAATCTAAAACAAAAATGTGGTACATTAGCATATCAATAAATCCAGTTGTAGTTGGAGCCCTCAGATTGATTGGAAACCGTCCTGATAGACTCATTGAAGAGATTCTTTGTAGCACATGCCTTAAAGAAATACAAAAATATTTTACTCGCCACTAGGTATCACACATTACGAAGAGAGTTAAAAATGTATGTGATCTTAGTTATTTTTTTAAAATGAACAGTGCAAAATATCATGAAGCCATATCTGATCTTCGGTCCTTCGTTGGGACCATGTAGGAAACGAGTGTACAACAAAAATCAAAATAAATAATAATAATAATATTTTTTGTAATCATTTCACCCCATCAAGGGAATAAAGCCACTAAGATGCAAGAGGTTACTGAGTGTTAGAAAAAATATTAGAAAAACTATTACGGAGAGAGGACATTAAAATTTAAATTTGGAAGCTTGGAATTGTTAATCGGAGTTCCGTGTTCCAATTCCAGTTGGGTACTTTATATTCTCTTACGCACAAACACACTTAGAAGACTCTTCTCCACATGCTATGGGTTAATTAGTAAGACTTATATCAGTAAAAATAAGTTAATAATGGTTTTACTGATTGAAGATTTACTATGCAATTTTTTGTGGGGAGATAATTTTCCCCACAAAAAATTGCATACTATATATTTAGATTTCGGCATAAAATAACAAACAGAGGATTATATGCCGTTAAACAAAAACAGTCAAACAATTTACATTCTTCCTTTTTCTTTTCACATAAAACACCTACACTTATACGAAGTTTACATATGTATTTCTTGCAGTGTCAATAGCATAATTCTGATATAAAGAATTCGATTTAAAATGGATAATTCATCATTTTGTCTGATGCTTTTGGTTAAATGTTTGATATTTCATGAGAATATTTTATCATGGAAATTGTTAAATAAGAGTTTTTTTTTACATTAAGCTACGTATGTCCGCAACATATCAAAGCACACAGATAAACACACCCACGTACATAAGATAGATAGATAGATAGATAGATAGATAGATAGATAGATAAATAGATAGATAGATAGATAGATAGATAGATAGATAGAGATAGATAGATAGAAAAATGGTACTGTGGATGACAGTAGAAAATGATGGGTAGATTGTCACTAGATTTGAATCGTGTGGATATGAAAATTATCAAATCTAATGACTGACAATGTCATGATTTAAGCGATCTTCAAACTATGTTCATACTCACCCCCATATATATATATATATATATATATATATATATATATATATATATATATATATATATATATATATAATATGGCCATTAATTATATTAGTGACTACACATTATATCGATGTAGACTTGTAATCTTATTTAGAACCTTTGGGGTTGGTTAAAGAAGCATATCTGCTATATCAAACCAAGACATTGATGCATCTTGAAAGGCGAATACAAGAAGTTATGTCTTCCATACCACAAGAGATTGTGGTGAAATTAGTTGACGCGATTCATGGGCGAATTCCTTATCGAATTTTTAATCAAATCTTAGGCTAGACGTATGACATATATATATAATAATTTTAGTCTGAAGTATACTGTCTTTTATTTTTCTAGTACACACACGCACACACAGACGCGCGCACAAAAACACACACACACACACACACACACACACATATATATATATATATATATATATGGGGGAGAGAGAAATGGAGATCGTGTGTGTGTATTAATGCACTCACAAACTAAAGTTTACCATTGGTCTAAAATTACCCAGCTAATTTCTAATTGGTTCCAGAACATGGTTCAGAACTACGTCTATGTATCAGACTGAACATGGTATATATATATATATATATATATATATATATATATATATATATATATATATATATATATATATATTGTCATTGTATAATCGCAAGTTGATGCATTAAACTCTAAACATGTAGTGTAATGTCTTACATTCACACACAATATCCTCCACCAAAAATCCTTCTCAAAACTAATTATACATCTGTATATTCAGATGCTTATACAGATCATTAATTAACTGAACCCTAATTTGCTTTTATTAAAATAGTTTTCTGATATTCCAGATACTTTTAGAAATATTCATTGTGTTTCTCTCTGTCAAAGCATTTTGTTCTATTGTTCTTGATTGGGTTTCGAAAGAAATTCTTCCACCTGCCCACTTGGAAGATCGTCTGATTTTTTTTTATACATGTAGATTCATTCATTACATAACGATATGACATTGAGCTAATTAATATGAAATTCTATTCATCCTTATATCTCTGCAGTTCATATTTCAAGAAATCAATTAACGGCCTCTTTATATGTAAGTATTAAAAATGTCACTCATAAACAACGGATAGATAGATAGATAGATAGATAGATAGATAGATAGATAGATAGATAGATAGATAGATGGGGACAGAATAAGAAATAGATAGATAGATAGATGATAGATAGATAGATATGGACAGAAGAAGAAATAGATAGATAGATAGATAGATAGATAGATAGATAGATAGATAGATAGATAGATAGATAGATGTGGACAGAATAAGAAACAGATAGATAGATATGGACAAAATAATATATATATATTTATATATATATATATATATATATATATATATATATATATATAGAGAGAGAGAGAGAGAGAGAGAGAGATAGATAGATAGATAGATAGATAGATGTGGACAGAATAAGAAATAGATAGATAGATAGATAGATAGATAGATAGATAGATAGATAGATAGATAGATAGATGTGGACAGAATAAGAAACAGATAGATAGATATGGACAAAATAAATATATATATAGAGATAGATAGATAGATAGATAGATAGATAGATAGAAGTGGACAGAATAAGAAACAGATAGATATGGACAAAATAATATATATATATATATATATATATATATATATATATATATAGAGAGAGAGAGAGAGAGAGATAGATAGATAGATAGATAGATAGATAGATAGATGAATATGAACAGAATGAGTGGCAGAAAAGTATTAAAAATAGGTTACAGAAAAAACATTTAGTAAAATAAAAAAGACTAAAAAAAAGTTTCAGAAAGACATGATCGCTCCGAAAATGTACCGATATTGCACATAAGAAATAAGTTAATTGAACATTATACATTGAATATTTCATGTCAGACATCAGCTTATAACTATGTGTCGGCCACAGATTTATTGATCTAGATTTCTATATTGTTTCGTGTTTTCGTTCCCAGAATTCTGATTTTGTAAATTGTCTTTGAAAACATTTTTCCCACATTAACTTGACACAAATATGTCAGCGTAATTCATCTTCCTTTTGGAAATTTCTAGTTGATTTCAGTATTATGTGATCAAAGCAGATCTGATTATTATCATCACTGGTGCCAGTTTACGCAGACTCTGCTCGAAATTAAATAAATGTTTAGAAATTTAAAAAGAAAACAAAATTGGACTCTAAATTTGATTTCAACTCACCTTTATTATTAATACCGAAGACTTGCGGACTTCAAAGGTGTCGCTAATAGGTTATATCCAAATTTGTCCTGAACAGCAATGAAAGAATCCTCCAAACAATGTAATGGATGTTGTACAAATCATATATTGCATTATTTTATTCGCATGTTTAAACGATATTCAACATTAGCTTGCACCACGGCGAGGCCTTGTTGTGATTTAGTAAGCTTATCTCATCCAAATTATCGACCTCACTATAGATTGATTGATTTTTGTGTTTAATGGCATATCAACTCCTTATGGGTCATTTAATATCAAGATTTAATTTTCTTGGGAGCTTTAAAGTAATAAAAATATGAGAGGTGTTATTCTGTTTTCACAATTGAGTACATGGTAGATGATACTCAGTTTTTGTGCTTGTAGATGTTTCTTGGTCGGATCATATCTTTTAGAGATATATAAATATGTGTTATTTAATGCCGAAATTTAAATATTTTGTACTAAATTTTATACTTTCAGGATAAAAGGTATGTTTTTTTTTAGATATATAGTTTGTAGATCATAAATTTGATTGTTGATATGTTTTTAAATGTATTGCTGTTAATTTCCTTCAGAGTGTATTGTTGGTATTATTTTAAAAATTTATATTTTGAAAGTAATTTTAATATAAATATATTTTTTATACTTTTATAGTGTTTTATTGAGCGTCATTTTGCTATGAAAATGTATTGTTGGTCTTTTTGCTATAAAAATCTACTATTTTTTGTTTTTTTCGTTTTTTTTTTGTTGTTTTGTCTGGGGTACGCTATCTGCCTATATCTGGGATTCTGACAAATGTTACAACCTCGGACTGTCGAAATTTAAATATTTTGTACTAAATGTTATACTCTCAGGATAAAAGGTAGGTTTATAGTTATATAGTTTATAGATAATAAATTTTATTTTTGATAAGTTTTTAAATGTATTGCTGTTAATTTCCTTCAGAGTGTATTGTTAGTATTATTTTATAAATTTATATATTAATAGTAATTTTAATATAAATATATTTTCATACTTTTTTAGAGTTTTATTGAGCGTCATTTTGTTAAAAAAAATGTATTGTTGGTATTTGATATAAAAATCTACTATTTTTTTTTCGTCTTTTTTCTTTGTCTGGGGTACGCTATCTGCCTATATCTGGGATCCTGACAGATGTTACCACCTCGAAATGTCGAAATTTAAATATTTTGTACTAAATTTTATACTTTCAGGATAAAAGGTATGTTTATAGACATATAGTTTATAGCTTTCGGAACCCTACTCTAGTGTAATGGTTAGCAAGCGTGTCTCCCTAGAACAATTACGACTGAGTAGTGAGTTCGATCCTTACTGCGTGCCACATATTTTCGGCCTTGTGCCATATCTAAGCTACGTTTGTAAAACCAGTGTATAGATAATTTTTTTTTTATTGTTGGTCATTTTGCTATAAAAATCTACTGTTTTTTTTTTTTTTTTTTTTTATTTTGTCTGGTGTTCGCTATTTGCCTATAGCTGAGATTCTAACAGATGCTACCACCTCGGGTCAGGGGAGGAACCTGGGGAAAACTTCAGCTAATAAGGTAGTTCCACGTTCCTCAAAACCTCCATTCTTCCAATTAGTAGCCTTCCAGCCGGTTGTAATATATCATCCTCCGCCAAGGACAATGTCCTTATTGATATAACGGTTTCTGAGGCGAGTTTAATACCGACGTACCCATACAGGTCTGATTTTCAAAAAATTGTTTATAAAGAGTTTTTACTGCCAAAAACATTGCAAATTTTTGGCACCTAGTGAGTACTAAACTCATTATTGTAGAAGATGGTACCTCATTATTCAATAGATGGCTTAATATTCTTTAACCATAACAATTGGAGAGTTGATTTAGATTTCCACTCTAGTTCGTAACATTCACTTACGCGCAAATACACTTGTGAAAGTTATCATTCCATCTCCCCCATCTATGGGGGAGATACAGTAGGTCTTTTATCTGGAAAAATCGCTTTTTTATTTCTAAAAGGAAAATGGTTAATGTAATATTCATTCACAAAATGTAATTACTTTTACAAACCAAAATATGTTTCTGTTTTAATAAGCCACAATGTGTTCACATACAATAAAACCTAACTCCATCAATCTAAGTAAAACATTGTTTTATTTTCCACGCGAATCTAAGTGCAGGATTCTAATCGACAATGTAAAGTTACAAAATTGTTTTGTAATGTCAGACGACTTCGCCGTTTTCACTTTTGTGATATTCAATGAATGCTTGTTATCACGTTCGTAATTCTCGTTGTAGTCGAGACTTTGGAATCGCTGATACTATTAGGTTGGTGCAAAAATAATGTCGTTTTTGACGTTCAACTTAACGTCAAAAACGACATTGTTTTTGCACCAACCTAATAGTAGTAACTCCTTCGACTAATACTCACACTAGTAATACTTGTTCGAATAGTAACCGCCGAATAGTAATCCGTAGAGTGATCAGTATAGAGAAATAGTATAGAGAATAGTGATGATATTCACTAACGTCCCACGCGGTTGGATATGGAACAATTTATTTTGCGTTATCCGAGCCCGTAGACTCGGCCAAAACTTCCCCGTAGATGCCGGAAAAAACGGGGTCAGGTAGCTGTTTCTGTAAGATTCTGCCCTTCGACAGAGCCTCGTCTGGCTATCCTCTCTACATGGAGGCACAGATTGACCAGCATATTTCCGAAGTAATCCGACGAGTGTATAGAGAATTGTGATATATTCACTAACGGCCCCACGTGGCCGGATGCGACACAATGCCAAGTTTATAGTGGTGTATCGGAGCCCGTAGTCTCGGGCAAATATTCCCCGTAGACCCCATGAAAACGAGTTCGGGTAGATGTCTACCACCCCAGACGAGACTCTGCCTTTCGACATAGCCTCGTCAGGGGATCCCCTCCACCCGGTGGCAGCGTTTGACCAGCACATTTCCGAAGTAATCCGACGAGTGTATGGAGAATCGTGATCACTTAAGTAACCACGCTAATTTACCGTTGAACAATACTAGTGTCAGATACCTACGAATAATACTCGTACTAATAGTACTTGCTCGATAATACTTGTTGGAAAAGCAACCACCGAAATATGATCCGAATGGTAATAGTATAGAGAAATAGTATGGGGATACTGTAGAGAAATAATACAGGGAATACTATAGAGAATAGCGATCCGTATAGTAATAGAGGATAGACTAGAAATGAGGATCTGTTAGACGCTACTTCAAATCCCTTATATACATTTCCTTTAAGATCACGTGGTCTACTTATTAGAAATGGAATCACCTGTGTTTGCTCACTGGTGATCTGTGTTCAAACTCCAGTATCGGCAACGACACTTTATCTCTATGCAACAATTGTGTACAATTCTGTAGGTACCTCATCGAAATAAAATGCAGCATGAATAAGGCACTCATGAATAAAACTAAGACTAAGGCTAACCGCGACTCAATGGCAACGTGTTTATATTATATGCATAGAGCAACACCGACGAGGCGATGCCGAAGGGGAGAGTCTCGTCTGGGGAGGCAGAAAAATCCGACCTCGTTATTACGGGGTCTAATGAGAATTTTTTGCCCGATTCGACAGGCTCGGACAGACCCACGTAAATCCGGCCTTATGCCACATCCTACTCTGTGGGGATCTCGGATACATACCGTTTATATATTATATGCTAAAACTTCACTTGAAATACCTACAGTATCTGATCTTGACTCAAATCTTGATGCGTACGACCAGTCAATTCGTTATTTCGTTACAAAACCCTCCATGACCACTTGACATTTATTCGCCGTAACACTTAGATCGATTATAGGCCATGTGTATGCGTGACATCACGCACCAGAAAACACTTGATGGACAGCAGTCTTGCTGCGTATTAGGGGATGTCAAAATTTGTTACGAGTTTACTAAAGCCTGATGCGAGTCCATATCTTTGGTGGAAAATCAAGAGTTTACTCAAATCATGAAGAAAATCTTATTTTAGAAAGATAAACTTTTGGGGTTCAGTTACTGCGAACACCGGAGTACGATGATATTTCTGTATAGAATGAA
Organism: Acanthosepion pharaonis; assembly: GCA_903632075.3. Classification (NCBI taxonomy): domain Eukaryota; kingdom Metazoa; phylum Mollusca; class Cephalopoda; order Sepiida; family Sepiidae; genus Acanthosepion; species Acanthosepion pharaonis. The sequence continues at coordinate 117,335 of CAHIKZ030001715.1, forward strand.
ATGGTAACGGGGATTTTATTCTAAATGAATGTAAGCAAAATATATAGAGAACGATTGATACGTTAGAAAATAAAGTCTCTGAATTGAAGATAATCTCCAACTGTTCTTTTGTTATAAAACGAAATTTACTGATTCTTTTCAAAGTCGATATCTGAAGGCTTGCTTGGCATCTCTATGTACTTTCTGAGTGTACAGGGAATTGTTTCTTTCTGGTTAACCTGCTGTAGGAATTTAACGGAACGCCCCGGAGTGAAATTCAGATGAAAGAATCAAACAGCGAATCTAGATTTCGATATGAAGATATAGTCTGACAAAAGCCGTAAACACAGCTTGATTCTTTTTATTAGGTAAGTGATGAAGGTAGTATTCTAAAGTGGGTGAATTGACCAGAAAAATTACGCTTCAAGTAACACAATGGTCAGTGACTTTGTCTCAAAGCTAAATTCATTACTGTACCGAAGTCAGCACAGACTTTTTATAGTATTTATGTACTTGTGCCAAACTCTGCTTAATAAAGACTCACTTTTATTTCTTAGTAATGTTAACCCAATACAAGGCATAAGAGCCATTCCAGGTAGGGGTTTAATGAATGACGTGGGTGATATGAATATCAGATAAGTGTCATACGTGATACACGCTCGGGCGATCATGTCTCTTTCGATTCAATGTAAAAGATTTTTTCGCTGTAGTTTTTTTAAGCATTTCAACCCAATCAAGTCAAGAGTTCCATTAGCATACAAGGGGTTACAGAGAGTGAGAGCAAGAGTAAAGAGGGGTGTTTGAGGAAAAGATAAAGTGAATGACGGGGATCAAGATCAACGCATTTTGGAGATGATAGTTATCAAGGAGACACTAAGACGAAGAGAGTTCCACTGTTGAGAAGTGCGAGAGAAGAAACAGAAGAGTCGACTATGTTTAAATGTTTCGACAGTAAAAAGGTAGGAAGTTGCCATTTCTTTCTACGATAGATTGGTTGCAAACCAAGGTTATGACTGTCCTGCAACTCAACCTATAGCTGGGGGAGTAGAGATGGATTCATACGTTTCCCAAGGGCATTTGCTTGGAACTGATAGCAATGAACCTGACTGGATTTCAAAAACGGTTCTACAAAGAGTCGGAAAAAGAATGTGTGAGAATGAGTAAATGGAGGTTTGTTAATAATTAACCCATAACTTGATTTTGTAACAGCGTTGGGCGATGCTGTTACACGAAGCAGCCGCTCTTGGGAAACAAGCTATACAAGTAGAATTTTCTTCTTGCAACTAGTATATAGAGAAGAGGAAACGATGTTGGTTAGTCTCAGTGGACATAGCTTGGCAGGTCTTAGCTGTAAACGACTGAAATGGTGGAACTAAACATCAGAGCTCCTTTGAATATTCTCTATGGAATTAACTATAGTTTAGTGATATGCTTGTGATGCTTCATCTGTTTTGAAGAAGATGCAATGTGGGAAATATATTCCCCTCCCCGACTTCAAGGCTGCGTAAACGGTGTTGAAATCAAGGCTGGAAAGTTAGCACTGAGAAACTCCAGCCTAGATATCGTAGCAATACTCCATTGTTGGTTTTGTGACTCAACGAAACCTCATTGCCACTTTTGTGACGCCAACAAATACTCGTTGTCATTTTCGTAATACTCGTTGTAGTAGAGACTTTGTAATCGCAGATACAACTATATTAACGCCGTTAAACAATACTGGTATCAGACGCCTTCGGATAATCTCGTACTAATAGTCCTTGCTCGATAATACACGCTCGAATAGTAATCCGTATAGTTATCTGAGTCATATTAGAGTGAATAGAGTAGAGAATATCGGTCTATATAGTAATAGAGGATAGAATAGAAATAACGATCAATTAGACACAGGCTACCTCCCCCAAATTGGGGTCAAAACACTGTGAAAGTGTAAAAATAGGTTTTATTACCAGCAATACATTTTTTAAGAAAACAATATAACCAGCAATATATTTTTGAAGATATAAATATTACCAGAAATACTTTTTTGGAAAATATATATTAGCAGCAATACATTTTTTGAAAAAAATATTATCAACAATAAAATTTCTTGTGGGCATTAAATAAACCATTGAGGTTGACATGCCGTAAAGCGAAACAAAACATACTTCAAGTGGCTTTTTGTAAAAAAAAGTTATTATCAAGTCCTTGTATCTGTAAAAGTTTTCAATTCCTTACACACGTTGTAATAGCCTTCCTAGAGAGATAATATTCTTGACAAATTGATATTGTTAAATTCGGACGTGAGTTCGCAAAACGAACGTTCTAGCCATTCGAACGGGCGATTATTTTATTCTTGTAATAAAATAAAAAAGCAATATAACTAGCGGCTGAACAATTCGAGAATAGAAGGAGTTAATTCTCACTAACCATTAAGTTGGGAGTCGCTTCCACAAGGTTGCTCATAGGAAGAAGCTGCTAGAGTAGAGCTTACATTTCCACAATGGAATACAACGAGAATGAAGAGTCTTCTCTACGATGTACGTGGAAGTAAGGGTCATAGCCGTCTATATTAGAAATGGTGGAACAAAGGTATGTAGTTCGTTTGAGCACTGTCCAGGAAAATAGAAATAGAGAAGGAAGAGGTTTGTGACATATCCTCTGTGAGAAAAGGGTTGTAGGATAAAAAGGTAATTCTTCACCACTGAAGACGCAGAGACGCTTTTGAATTCTATCAAGACTGAAACGTGGGAAAGGGACAGTTTCTATCCACGCATGGCAGCGGGACTTCAGTTTCGACGGGATCTGGCTCTTGTAATGATACCACGAGGAGTTAGGTACTTCCTAGAGCGGTACGGGGAACAGACTATTTTCCCAACACCTTTAGCGATGAACCGAATGTACGCGTTCCACTTGGTTTCTGGAGTGTGCTTAAATCCCAATAGGCGCTCAAGGGACGGGATATCCACGAGAGAAGAGCTATTCATTGTGATAGGGAAAATCCAGGTCTGTTCGGTAAAAGAAGATTGTCAAATTTGTTTTTTGAGGCATTGAATGAGACCAGCCAGATTTTCCCCACCCCACCCGGCTGGTGTTAAAGCTGTGTCAGAAGAGAGATCTGATCGTGGGTTCTGGTAATCTGGAATACCGTATATATTCACAAATGATTTGGGCGCTCCGGCGTGATGTAATTAAAGACCTGGACAGCTCCTGTTCCTTTATGGCAACAATATTTCATTTTCGGTCTGATCTGGAACAGTCAGCTACTTACTGGATCAGTACAGTGACCATTATTCCAGCATATTTAGCGATGAATCGTATGCACACGTTCCACTTGGGGTCTGGATTGTGCTTAAATCCCAAGTGGCGCTCAACGGACAGGACATCCACGAGAGAAGAGCTGTTCATTGTGATCGACAAAAATTCAGGTCCGTTCGGTAAAAGAAGAATGTCCAGTTTGTTTTTCGAGGCAACGAATATGACCAGCCAGATTTACCCGCACGGTGGTGTTAAAACTGGGTCAGATTAGAGATCTGATCTCGGGTTTTGGTCATCTGAAATACCGTTGTATCATCAGCGTATATATTCACAAATGACTGGGGCGCTTCGGTGTGGTGTAATGCTTACCAAGCTTGTCTCGCTAAAAGAGTTACAACTGAATAGTGAGTACGATCCTCACTGAGTGACCCTAACATTCAGCCTTATGCTACGCTTAGAAAATCAATACATTCACAAATGATTGGAGTAACTCTTAGGTAGAGCATTTATGTAAAGTAGAAAGAGTGTTGGAGAACGCCTGCGCTAAACCCACGGATCTCGGATGATCTACCTATTAGAAAGAATTTGATGAATGAAAATCTCATCCAGTGATTGCATAATTAAAGATCCTAAGCAGTAACCCCGCCTTTTCAAAAGTCTTTGAAATATCCGATGCATTCCTCCTTGAGATGTATTGTCTAATACATCATTGATTCTGTAATGACCGTTAGAATGCCGGAAGTCGACTGAGTCCATCGAAATACGTACTTCCTGTCGTTCAAGACGTTGTTTGTATTGAGGTAATCAAAAACCTTCTTATTGATTATAGCTTTAAAATATTTGCTGAGGATACTGATAGCTCTATATTGAGACAGGAATGAGCACTCATCCTCATTCTTGAAACAAAGATCATACACTTGACAATATCTACCGACTTGGAAACTATTTCTCCTTCAAGTAGCGGATACATAGTTTTGCTAAAATAACTCACAGTTAATATTCTTATGGACAACCCGTGGGATTTTATGCGGACTGCTAACTTTCTTAGGGTCAGGACTTTGTGATATCCTGCAATTTGCTAAAAATTTTATAGAGACTGTGCTCTGTGAGACAGAAAGTCGGAAAGTTGATGGTTCTTTGTCATCTAACGTTGCGCTAAATGTAACGATCGTTGCCTGCTGTCCTGGTTATAGGTTTAATCCAGAGTGCTGAAACAACTAATGGCTCGAATTTTCATATCAGTCTTTATGGGATTATGTTTGACACGTCGTTTTCCGGATAATAAGACTCTTGTTGCGGGCCGCTGTATACGTTGAGAGTTACACACGTGTAACTCCTGTTATGCCCTCAACAAACATGTCAGACTCAAGATGTGAGTCTACGTAAATAAAAGAATTAAACGACAAGAACCAATATATATGTACAAACAAATGATAATGTACTAGCAGCATAGGTATACAAGCGACAAAAGAAAATGTTGAGTGTCAAATGAAGGTGAAAATCATTTTGGTCCAAATATGTGTAGTGAGTGTATGTGCATAGGTACGTGTGTGTGTATTGTTTATGCTTTTGACAAAAGGAAGCGCGTTCTCCGCGAGAGTGTACATGTTGGTGGATACGGTACGAAGACAGTGATAAAAAATTATCGCAGAGTATTTATAGTCCCGAGAGCGTCTCTTAGGAGCAGTTTCGAAAATTAGGTGAAGGTAACCCGGCTCCCTTAATTCCTTTTTTTTTTCTTTTACCCCCGATTTGGCATTTCCTCTTTTATTTTATGTTCCAAATTTACTTAGATGTCTTCATCCTCATTAAATTTTGATTTTTCATATTAGCGAAAAAAAATCCTTAACAGTCAGTTATTTATAAATTTTAAGTACCTTACATGCTTTATGGTTACGGTATTAGTTTGTTTTTTAAGGAAATACCAACACTTTATGGGTCATTGAATGTCGAAATTTAGTTTTATTGGAAGAATTAGTAATTTTCTTTTACAAAAATGTACTACTGATAATATTTATTTTTTTGGCAAAAATTTTTTATTGATAATTTATTTATTTATTTTTTATTCTTTATAAACGTAGTGCTGGAAAAAAATTTTGGTATGAAAATGTATTGCTGGTAATAATTTTTATTTTATTTTTTTTTGCTATGAAAATGTATTGCTGGTATTTTTGATCTATGAAAATGTATTGCTGATAAGGTTATTTTTTGCTATAAAAACGTATTGCGGGTATTTTTTTGCAATCAAATTATATTGCTAGTAATTGTTTTTTAGTATGAAAATGTATTGCTGCTTATTTTTTTTTTAATTTCCATGAAAATGTATTGGTGGGTATTTTTTTAAATTTTTCTATGAAAATGTATTGCTGGTATTTTTTTTAAAATTTTTCTATGAAAATGTATTGCTTTTAAAGTTTTTTTACTATAAAAATGTATTGCTGGTATTTCTTTTTAATTTTTCTATGAAAATATATTGCTGGTATTTTTTTTTAAATTTTTCCATGAAAATGTATTGCTGGTTTTTCTTTTTTAGCTATGAAAATATATTTCTGGTAATTTTTTTGTTATGAAAATGTATTGCTGGTAATTTTTTTGTTATGAAAATGTATTGCTGGTAACTTTTTTTTTTTTTGCTATGAAAATATATTGCTGGTAATTTTTTTTTTTGCTGGTAATTTACTATAACATTTTTATATTTCATTATTTACATTATTCGGACTATTGTCTTCATCTTTGTCGCCATATTTATCACAACCTTGAGGTGGTTGGAAGGTCGAACTGAAACCTTTATTTCGCTCACTGGGGTAGACTGTTCTAGTTCCACGTGCCATGTTTGATAGATGTCAGTTATCAGTTATCTCCTGTTAATTTTCCCTCTGAATGTTCTCCACTGCCTTAACCGGGTATTGAACTCACACTCTTTGGGTCCTGTCACTGGATCTAACCAATGCCTTTATCCACTGTGCCATATGTCCTTGAAGAAGGCGGGAGCGTACAACGACCGAAACGTTGTATTAAATATGGCGACAACGATGAGGACAATAGTCCGAATAATGTAAATAATGTACATAATACCTCATCTCAGAAATATAGACAAACATTTTTATAATTTATTTTGATCACAGTTTGGGGGATAACTATTTGCCCATACCAGGGGCCCAACAGGTGCTACCACCCCAGGTCAGAATGAACCTGGAATCAACAGCAATTAAGAGGCGTTTCCATGCTTCTCAGAACCTCCCGATCAGAGGCCTTGCTGACGGATTATCATCATACCCAGGGTGGGTTTACGGCATTATTATATCTGTTCTGCTTGGATTAGTACTATAAGTTCAGCTGTTCGAAAATATTACATATTATCTCCGCATTTGAAATGATGAATTTTATATAGGACATAATCTTTTGCAAGATTTTTATTTTATTTATTCTTCATAAACATTTAAATATATCATTAAATGAATGTGAATTCAGAACGTCTTAATAAACGTATTTTCTCTATTTAGCTCAGTTTTCTTCATCGATCTAACTCTTCTCAAAGATTCGTTTTTGATTTTTCAGTCATTGTTGAGTCTTACATCACTTATCCTTTATTGATCCGGATATATTTGTGCACTTCTTACTGATCCGGTTCACGAATACGCCCACGGGCATATCATGTTGAAACATTGGTTCTTGTACTTTCTTTTTATGTGGCATGTCCTTTCGGGACGTAGGCGATCATGGCTCTCCACCTTTCTCTATCCCTTGCAGTTCTCAACAAGTTCCTTCCCTCTGCTCCGTCCCCCTAGACCACGTTCTGTCATCCACTTGCTTAAGGCCGCTATGTATGTCATGCGTTGTTTTCCCTTGTCTCTCTCTTTCCCTCTATTCGACCCGTGAGTATCAATTTCTCGAGGCCCTCTTTCCTCATTATCTGTCCCAAAAACTTCAGATACCTCTTCCTAATATTAAGTATAAACCTCCTCTTTGTTTGTAACCTCCCTAAGATCTCATCGTGGCTTACACGCTCGGTCCATGATATCCTTAACATCCTTCTGTAGAACCATATTTATGTCATCTCGAGACTCTTCTTCCTGTTTGAGAAAATCGTGCAACATTCTCTGCCGTAAAAAGGACAGATGTCAAGTAACATTTCAGTATTCTTTTCTTTGTTACCAAAGATATTCTCTTATCTCGCCTTACTCTGTTCAGCTTTTGGAATGCATTCTTGGCCATCCTAATACGCCTGCAGATCTCAGTGTCATACTTACCGTCTTCTGTTAAGACGTTTCCCAGATATTTAAGCTTCGGTGTCGGCTTGATTCTAGTGTTCCCGGCCTTCAGATCGCAATTCGGGCTTATCCTGTTACTGACAACCATGCACTCCGTCTTCTTGTAGTTCATGCTTAGACTCTTCTTCTCACTCTCCGTCGCTACTTTCAGTAGGAGATTTTGTAATTTGATTTCCGTGACTGAATGAGAAAAATTAAGCAAGCTTGAGCTTGGTCAGTACCTAGTTGGGTGACCGCTTAGGAATACCGGTTACTGTAAGTGTGCATATTTCGGTGTTGTAATGAATAATGGCACGGAATTCTTAATCGGATAACCGAGTTCCAACATCAGTTGGGTTCGTTATATTCACCAACGAAAAATTACCCTTTGTAAAGATATGAATACACCTCTTTCCCCTCATCTATGGGTTAATAAGTAAGATTTGCATCACTTAATCATTATTATCTCTAAAAAAAATTCTTGCAATGTAAAAATATTTTCCTGTTTTAAATTACCTGCAAACAGTTGATAAGCTGTAGAAAACAAATCAAGCAATCAACCAATGAATGTTGATAAAATTATGGATAATGAATAGTGGTCACCCCTTGTTTTGTTACTCCACACTGTGAGGGAGCTATTTCTGTTTACTGAGACTATAAAAGAACACTATACGCAAACCGTGTATTCTCAGTTGACTAAAGTTTTTATAAAGCTTACACTTGCTTACTTTTTTCATTATAAAAATAAATGTTTAGCTACACGGATATGTCTTTTAGATTTATTTACATTCTTTGGGATATAAATGTATAGAAATCGTAGTCAAAATATCAGGAATCAGTTTATATGTTCATTGTAATATAGAATTGACTCCCCCACTTTATATCAAGATTATAATTGTTTGTTTATCAAATGCTGATTAGGTATGAATCCACCTCTTCTCCCGTGGTTAATTAGTAAAACATCTATCATTAAATAAATATTATCTCCCCCATCTGAAAAGCCTTACAATCTAATAATATTTTGTGGCTTTAAATAACCAGCAAATGCTTGATAAGCCGTAGAAACGAATGAATCAAAGAAAACAGTTCACGAATACTGTTTCCTTTTCCAGTTTTAAAGGCAACGGTTGTAGAAATAATCCCCTTTTAAATGTTACTAGCAGCATGGCCCGGCGTTGCCCGTGATTTATTCAAAAATTGTACGACTCATACAGCAATCGCTATCATTTGACTTAAAATATTTTTGCCTTTCCTTGCCTTTAAAGGAGTGCCCTTTGCCGTGCTGATGTTGCTACACGCCTTACTTCTTGCCTATCTCGCATTGCGAATTTTTTGTAAGCTCTATACTAAACATTAAATCTGTTACGAAAAAAGAACTAAACAAAATGAACACAAAACGATCAGCTTTTAAAAAAGTCTCGTAACTGGAAAAACCGAATGAAAAAAGAATGTTAACAACAAATACTTTTTCACATCCAACCCAGTTCTGCGGAATCAGAATCAACGTTGAGTGTAAGCAAGCGAATGAGCCAATTGGAGTAAAGTGCCATGCAGATTTAAATTTTCCCACTTGTGACGATTGCAGTTATCGATTTTTTTTGCTGCTTAACATTCGTGTCAGTCAGCTGTTGGCTCTCACGCTGGCCAATAGAATCTTCCTACCTATTCGTGGCAGCCAGCTATAGGCTCTCACTCTGGCCAGTACAAAATGGCCGCAAACTACATGAAAACTGTTGGAGAACCATGAAAAAATCGACAATTTCCACTATCGATTGGAGTTGGGAAATGCAATGTCGGTCTTGGCCTTTCCTTTAACTTGGAGCATGTGCATATAAATTTTGGTGCAAATCCATTGAAAATTGCGTCCGTGCATTCGTTACACACACACACACACACACACACACATCCTGCCTTTTATAGATAGAGATTTGAGCACATTTGATTTGATTAAATTCCATGCTGATCTCGTCAATGAATAATTAACATAACTTCTATTGCATTCCAGTTAGTTACAAATAGTTACAAACATTATTAAATCTGTCTCGTTTATAACCTGTACAATTTAGTACGTCTTAATACAATACATGATAATAGAGGGGAAAGAGACTTTCTTTAAAATGATCACTTGAAAATTATCTCATCTAATTTTAACAGTAAGATGGTCCAGGATTAAGGTAGCATTCTATAGTAACTTAGAAAACTAAGAGAGGAAAAATTGTTGATAAATTCTCGTGATTTTATCATGCAGTCTTTTTCTCCGCATGCATCGCTCAGGTTGCTATATTTTCAACTGCAGTTTTCCATGTTGATCAACAATTGATCCACGCAGCTGTATGACACTTTCTGCATCATTTCTCTTCTTCAGGAATAATGTTATGAGAGTCAAGTAATTGATACATTCTTTCATTTAAAACTAATATATGCTGTGGATAAAGTCGTGAATGTGTGGTAATTTGGTCGATTGAAGCAAGTGCTGCCTTGGGTCAGTCATTTTGAGGTTTGCTCTGCGTTTTGGGCACTTGCTGGAAAATATCAGACCAACAGTTAGGGTATTTTCATTTTTAAATATTGAATCTCTCACGTCGACGCGATTTACAACGGAGGGCCAGAGTGAGAAGAGGAGAAACGAAAGCTTACCACCAGAGAATGACGTGCTCGACGGAAAGAGAAGAACAAGGTGTCATCAGGGGAGAGCATCTTCACATGCATTTGTTGCAAGCGAAACCCTCATCTCCCATTTGGGCCTGTACATCCATAACAGAATCTGCATATCCATCAGCAGAAGAGGCGTAACACTTTGGGCACAGATCAAAGGTCTCTCGAGGCCGGCAGATCACACACACACACACACACACACACACACACACACACATCAATTACTTAAATTAGTGTATGTGTGTGTGTATGTATGCTAATATCCAAGAAGCAGATTTATTAATAGTGTTAATAAAGACAGAATATAATTTGGAAAACTATATTCTCGTGTGTTTCACACGACTTTATTTGTCGGAACTAAATATACAAAAAAGAATCAACCTGCGTGCGAATTTTGGCGGTTAAAAAAGGTCACGTGACATACTGCCGAGTCGTGATATCAACCAATGCGGAGAAAGGGTGTACAGCTGTATCACTGACTTGAGCAAAGGACTACTTCAGTTGATGCGTTTAACAAAGGATGTCTATATTTATGCCTACCTGTGTTTTATGTTCTTATTCTCATTTATTTATGCCATTCAATATATCACTTATTGCTAAATGTATGTTTTTTTTTTCTATTTTGCTGTAACATTTCCTCCGTCGGATTTGTTTTTCCTGGTTATTTTTATTTTGTTCATTTACGATTTGCTCTGCCCTATATTTTCCCTCATATTTTTACCTTACCTTTTTATTTGTAAATTATTTTATTTTTCCTACCTCTGACGTAGCACAAAACTGTTTATGCAAAGCGAAATAATGTACAGCAAACGTCCTCACATCTGCCAAGATCTTTTTAACATTAACAGATTGAATGAATTGATACAATCCCCCCCACACACACACGCCGTTAATTGATGCAAGTCTTTCATATTTTGTGAATAAACCCCTAATTTTAAAGTAAGTGGAATACAGTCATCAGTTTTGGGGTTCAACTAAACAGAGATTTTTATTAGTCATTATAAGTTGTGCATTGGATTACTGAGAACATTAGTAACTAAATCAGTTAATGACATGTGCAATGATGAATACAAAAGTTCATTTAAGCAGAAGTTTGCCACTTTATCTATTGCAGTTAATTTGCAGTTCTTTTAATCCTTTTTTTCTTTTTCTTCTGTTCCGTTTGCTTAATCCATTCTGTGTTACTCTTACAATTATTTTCATTTTCCCATATCTTATTACAGAACAATTTAACTTTATTTGGTATGGTTTTAATAATGTTTTCTTTGATCACTGCATTTCCCAATATAATTTTCCGTCATACTTCGGAAAAAGTTTATTTTCTTCATTAAATATTTTTCTTTCCTTTTACATCCTCTTTAACTGTTTTTAATTAGATATAGTGTTTTAGGACTTCTTTTACGGTCGACATTCTCTTTTTTTCTTGTATATTATTTGTTTTATGACTATCATTGCTTGTTTTTACTTTATCCATTATTAAGAGTTCTCTACGCATAAATTCATTCTTTTCTTTATCTATTTTTTGCAATAATTTTTAAATATGTTTGTGACTTTTGCTTTTCTGGCATTTTTATTGATACTATGGCTACTTCGTCAAAAACAAGTTAGAAATAAAAGATATTAAAAGACGTGCTCACAAAGAATTGAGCAACATGAAAAATGAAATTCGGTCGTAAAATTAATTCTAAGATGCCTGTGTCAAAATTGATCCGATATATTTTGTAGTGAAAATATCATTTACAACTCCCTAACCCTATCACAGGATTCTAATGAAGTCAGGTTGCATTAAACGTCTCGATTTAGTTAATGAAAATAAGTCTCATTACTTAGTTTGGGAGGCGCTATCTATTCTCTCCCATTCTTCAATATCTGTCTATTGTAATTATTTACATTGTTCGGACTGTTTTCCTCATCTTTGTTGTTATGGTCACGACGTTTTCGGCCGCTGTACGCTCCGGCCTCCATCAGGCGTTTCGAATTTCGAACTGAACCCTTTATTTCCTCCAACGGGGTAGAATGTTCTAGTTGCACGTGCCAGGATAGTTTCAGGTGTTTCAGTTACCTCCCTTTAACTCAACTCTCCAAGTTTTTGTTTACCACTGCTGTAGCCAGGAATTGAACTCACAGTCAAGCCACTTTGATCCAGCCAACGTTTTTATTCGTTGGGTCATGTGTTCTTGAGTAAATCAGTGTATGTCTTTTGGAGACTAATAAACTTTCATTTTTCTAAGTTATTTACTAGCCTCAAAGAAAAATTTCTTCTCGTACAATTTTAGAAAAATTCTTGTAATCCTCTTAATACTCGATAGAGAAAAATATTTTAGGAGAGGAAAGGAAAGTCTGGTAATAAGAAAATGAATCCGAAGAATAAGAAATTGAAAAAGAACCATGTGCTTACCCAAAACAGCCATTTAATATCAAATTCAAAACAGAATCCAGTGAAAAGAAAAAGTTTTCACTGCCTTTCCTGTTATTTATTAGGAACTTCAAAATTTTTCTGCTTCTTAAATCTGCATTAAACAAGTAGTTCCCTTGAATGTCGGATTGAAACAAATAAAAAACAACTTTTTACCGTGTAAGCAGGTTGAGCAATGGTTTTGCTTTATGTAAGCACCCTTTGTGACATAATGCGACATAGCAAACGTTTATTGATTTCGAAAGGAAATTCTCCTTCTGATCAGATCTGCCGCAAGCCATTTTGAAAGTTTCAACTTAATTTATCTCAATGCAGGCCAACTTAAATGCACAGCTGTTTTCAAAATTTCAAAATATCAGTTGCACTTCTTAAAAATATCAAGCTGAAATTGGAATGGTTGTGAAAGCTTGTCTAATTTTACAGACACTTAAAGAATGTAATTTGATGATTAAATAATGATATGACAATTGTCGTACCTCTTACATCTTCTACACAAACCGGACGTTGCCCGCTCAACGACCCAAAGTAGACTGTATAAATGCGTTTTCTGCGTCTCGGCTCCACGCTTACATCTGCTTTAACCGAAATAAACGAACGATATATTTTGACAAAATAAAAAATAAAAAAATCTTAATTTCGAGCAGATAAACGGCTATATATTCTCAAATTCAAACAGACCCGAAACAGTCCAGCGTTTGATCTCAACACCGGCACGCTGAGAGAGAAATACGCGACACTGATCAGTGTTGGATGTTAATACCGACGCGCTGAGGCAAAACGCCAGCCATCACCAATATTTGTCTATATTTCTGAGATGAGGTATTATGTACACTATTTACGTTATTCGGACTATTGTACTCATCTTTGCCACGATATTTATTACAACGTTTCGGCTGTTGTACGCTCCGGCCTTCTTCAGGTGGTTGGGATGTCGATCTGAACCCTGGTAAAAAAATAGTTCCTGAAAACATTAGGTTTATAATACCCAGAAATTCATACACAGATGTCTTCATGAACACATGACAGTGGATAAAGGCGTTGATTAGATTCAGTGACAGGATCCAAAGAGTGCGAATTCAATACCCAGTTACTTTATTACATGTTGTAATTAATATGGCAAAAGCATATGAAAACAATATACTGAAAGGCCGAAACGTTGTAATGAATATGGCGACAATGATGAGGACAATAGTCTGAATAATGTAAATAGTGTATCACCAATGTTCATTTCACTTCTAATTTCAATTTTTCTTTCTCTGTTACCTTAGTAATACACAGAAGGTACTAAATTTGTAGATATGTAAATAATTTATACATTTATTTACCCATACTTTACGGCTTTTCCTTGGATTTATGTTTGCCGAGGCGAAGAAAATAACCTCTGCCACAGTAACAAGAGTAAACAATCTTCTGTCTTCCAGGTTAACAATTTCCACATCCCCAACACAATGTGCATAAACAAAAGATGTTATTTTTGTTAATGTTTTCTTCTAAATTTTCTGTCACTTTCCAAGGGTCTGATTAGAATATATTACTTAAAGGAAGTCGATACAGTTTCGTGATTGTCTGGAGTTCTGTGCGCAATTCGAAATCAAGTAAAAAATGAAATGTAGGAGACTAAAATTGGTCAATATTTAATACACCTGAAGAGAGACAAAATTATATTTCTCGAAACTTTAATGAACGCTTATGGCAATCTCTGTCTTGTACTACAGGATAGTATTTTGTCTCTTGCAGTTCCTTTTCCTCAAGTCCAAGAATCGAACATTAAAAAAATGTTTTGTGTTGCATCACAACTTCAGAAATCTTAGAAAAATCCCTTAATTTAGATGGTTGTGTATAAAATAAATACCAATAAATACAGTCTACAAAGAAATAGAAAAAAATTCGAAACCAGGAAAAAAGTATTAAACTCTTACATCGTATCTGTCGTCCTATATAGCAATGAATGCTGCAAGGTCTCCTCAGAGATTAAGAAGAGACTTGAAGTAATAGAAGTGTCGTTCCGCAGAAAGATTCTGAGAATACTATGGGCCAAACATGTGAACAACGACGAAGTTTTAGAAAAAAAACAAGCAAAAAGGAAACTTATACTTAATATCAGGAGAAACATTTGATGTATCGGGGGAACACAATGAAAAAGAAAGGATTGGAGAATTTTTAACTCACAGGACAGATAGAAGGCAAGAGAGACAAATGAAAATTCTTTGTAAGCTTGAGTAAAGAGATAATGGAAGAGGGTTTTGGGGAAATAACAGAAAGAAAAAATTTATTAAGAGCTACAGGGCACAGGATGTTGTGGAGAGCCATGACAGTCTCCATTCTGAGGATCCATGGCACATAAAAAATAAGACACAATTAGTGAAAACATTATTTACATTATTCGGATTATTGTCCTCATCTTTGTCGCCATATTTATTACAACGTTTCGGCCGTTGTACGCTCCGGCCTTCTTCAGGTGGTTGGAATGTCGAACTGAACCCTTTATTTCGCTTACTGACACATGGCGCAGTGCATAAAGGCGTTGGTTAGATCCAGTGACATGACCCAAAGAGTGTGAGTTCAATATCCGGTTAAGGCAGTGGAAAACTTTCAGAAGGAAAATTAACAGGAGATAACTGATAATTGACATCCATTAAACATGGCAGGTGGAAATAGAACAGTCTACCCCAGTGAGCGAAATATAGGATTCAGTTCGACATTCCAACCACCTGAAGTAGGCCGGAGCGTACAGCGGCTGAAACGTTTTTATATATGGTAACAAAGATGAGGACAATAATCCGAATAATGTACATAATATTTATAATACCTCATCTCAGAAATATAGACAGAATTAGTGAAAAGTCGATACAAAGTTGCTAAATCTTATGATTATAGGGAAATGCTAATATATACTTTTAGGAAGTAAATTGAAATGTCTATAGAATTAAGGGGGAATGAATTTGTTTTATTTTGGATTGGGTAACGGGATATGATTGCTAAATACTGGGATAATAGAAGAATTACTATTTATGTTGTTGGGTATATTTTTCTAGTATGGCCATATTGGGTGCTTAGAAAAAAACTGAAATAGAAGTCTTATTTGATTCCGAACAATGAACTCTAGCAAAACGATACAGAATTTAATTTTGTGATGGTATTGTAACAAGCACGAGAAAAATTAAGAATTTCACATGATAAATAAATTAGTGAAATGCTACTAAAGTTAAGTAAAAAGGAGGCGGATTTACAATATGTTATTAAGGTTTGAAAAACGGACATTTTAAAAACCATATATTAACATAATATATGTAAATATATTATAAACAGAGAAATAAGGAAGATCAAAAGAAAAACAGTTGCCTTAAAATAGTAAACCAATAATTATCTTAAAGAACAAACAACCAAAATAGTTGTTATTAATTTCCTTTGACCCGTTTTAGGATCTTTGTATGTATTACGGGTTATTGTAAGCGTTCTAAGATTTTCATGTTAAAAATATGATAGGTTTATTTCCTGTGTGATCCTCATGGATGACTATGGTTCATAAGCTTCCTATTGTAAAAAAAAACGGTATTGGAAGAGTATGTTGTTTCAGTCTTCTCTTTAGTAGTATCCGCTTTCTTTGAGAAACGACCATTCAACTTTAACTGAATTTGAAACCCGTTCGCTGTCACTGTAGGAGGGAAAGAATATACAAACAAAACTACTTCAACATACAAGAAGGCGGGGACGGCAGTAAATACCAAGTTTTATGTGTTCTTATGAAACAGATTGTCGCATAAAAAACTGTTTTTTTATATAACCTTATGTCAAAATCAGCAGCTTTTTGCACAATCTAGAGGTAATATATATCATTAGAGGAGTCCATCCTTGGCAATAAATTTAACTTGAACTTCTCCAAATTTAGAATATCTTGTAACATGTAAGATATTTTTACTGGTCACGTTTAAGATACGTGTGTATTAAAAGTAATATAGGATAATTGGAAATGATACTTAAATAAGATTATAGTTTTTTTTCCCTTCGTTCACAAGGTTTTAAAACTACTATTTTATTTTTTTGTAAAAAGAAACAAACTTGTAAATAAATTAGAAAAGATAGTAGCCTGCGGCATTTGCAAGGTATCTTTCTGCAGGCAGAACTTGTTTTATGACGTTGTACGAAAAGAAATCATACGTATTCCCTGGAGCTTCGTTACTGGTTGTATACATTCCCGAACTCACGAGCTGCAATTTGAATGCACCCTGGTATGCAATAAACGAAGGGAAAACGACTTCTAAATATAACATTATATGTCATCATTTGTTCATATTATGTAAAGTTAGTTGGGCTGCGAAGTTTTCATCGCTTCCCTCATATACATAAATACGTGTGTGTGCGTATGTGTGTGTGCGTATGTGTGTGTTGTGAGATATATAGATAGATTCATTCATTCATTTATTCCGGTATGAACCAGGCCACGTGATGTTGATTGTAGTGTCCATATATATATATATATATATATATATATATATATATATATATATATATATATATATATATATATATATATATATATATAAATATATATATATATATATATATATAAACCTAAGATACCAGTTTACCTCAGATTACCTTGGATTGGTACCAAATGTGAAAAAAAAGCTGAACAAATTTCATCCAATGTTCGTCGATGTTTTTTCTCTGCCAAAGTTCGGATTATTTTTCAAACTCGGCTTATGTTTCGTTCTCCGTGTAAAGACGTTCTCCCTCCCCATCAAATTAATTCAATTATTTATAAATACGTTTGTAGTTGCGGAGCCGACTACCTAGGGAGAACAACTCAACGCTTAGACATGAGAATAAAACAACACGTTCCTACAAAAATTAGAAATCATACCTTGCCGTTGAATGGACTCGTCCCGAACGCCATATGGTTCCACCATATGCGAACACCTATAAAAGAACAGATATTGTGCAGCCAAATTTAGTGTCGATTGGTTCACGGTGTTGCCCCGGGCACACTCTTTATTTCATCTAAAGGTTCTGGAGACACTTTACATCGGGTCCCGCAAGCCTTCTTTGTGTAAACAACGTGAGTGTTTGTTGGGGCTCGCTGTCATTTGTTTCTAGTTCCTTTGGTTCATTTCCCCACCCCCTCAGTTTCCTTTTATTATAAATTTTTCTGTGATTAATTTTAAATTAAATCTCCCGTTGAAGTCTGAGAGCGGGACTGAAACCCTTTATTTTTCAAATTTTTTTTTTTTTTTGTTGTTTTTTTGTTTTTTAATATGTCTTGTAATATTAAGTTTTACACTTTTATTTCGATCATTAAATTTTGTACCTACAAAAATATCTATATATATATATATAAACACAAATATATATATATATATATATATATATATATATATATATATATATATATAGAGAGAGAGAGAGAGAGAGAGAGATTGAGACAGAGACAGGCAGACAGACAGACAAAGAATAATTATAATGATTAACAATTACGTGAGTGATGTCACCTCAGTATCCTGATTCCAGACATTCGTAAACCGACCCTCTAGGAATTACTCTGTCCACACCTCAGTGGGGATCAGCAAATGGCTGCTTATAATTCTCGATTTTCTTTTTTATATGCACTTTTCATTTGTGCAAGTTTTTTTTTTGTATAGTGTATGTGTAACTGTTCCATGTATGCATTCGTGCGCGTGTGTCTGTTTGCGCATGCGTCCGTTAGCGCGTACATTTTTTTTTTTCAATTTACACTCACTCCTTAAACTTTTCTCTCTTTTTGCTCTTCTTCCTCTTCTCAAAGAGAAATTGAAAGTACTTCATTTATGGACAATTCTTACTACAATGTATTTTAATTTCAATGGAACCTGTTATCTTCTAGTAAAGTGTAATCAACTAGGCGAATTCAAATTTCAGTCGAGCTATTTTCGTCCATTTTACACTAATACACTTAGGAAGGTATTAATACATTTCATCATCTAACAGTTAAGTGTTAAGTAGCAAGGTAAACTAGAGTCTCTACACTTACTTGGCCTAGGAGAATGTTTACTCTGAATACAAAACAGACACGAGAATCGACTATCTTTCCCAAGAAATTCACAGATAATAAACAAAAGAAAATTTGTAAGAACATGATCAACCTACCTAATGATGAATTGTTCCTGCTCAAATATTTTTTACAGATTATCAACCATTTTTTTTTATTTAAAACCGAAACATATTTTGTATTTTAAGAAAATACTTTTAAATTATTTTATCAGTGAATATTGCATTAAAACTATTTAATCCATCGCTGGGGGGAAAGAAATATCTATAATTTTCTCAAGGGTATTTACGCGTAAGCGAATGTAACGAACCTGACTAGAATCCGATTTCTCAGTTCGATCCGTTATCATTTACAACCCCCACACATACCCTGCCTACCTTCTGAAGGGGGCTGAGTGTTTAATAAACGTCTCAATTAGTTTTACTTTTACAGTTTATCTAAGTATCTCGTAATATCCTTATTTAATGAACTTATACCTTTTGATATTTGAATACACTTATTTTTCATATGCAAGCCTATATACGCATATTTTTAAGACAAATATGTATGCATATCTCACAAGCACATATATTGAATGTTTACACATCGTAAATGTGTGAAGATTGCTAAATATTTAAAATGTTTAAAAAGCGACTTCTCCCCAAACAATCTTTCTTCACAGCTGTTAAAAATAGAGAAACTCCCATAAGTATAACATTAAAAAAGAAATCTCTCCTCAACACATATTCCGTTGTTGTTGTTTTTTTTTCTTATTTATTTCACTAATCATTTTTTTTTTTCAACATTTAAGTTTGAATCTATTCTGTTGTCGTGTATTGTTTCCCTACAGATGTAAATAGACGAAGTGTGATAATATTCAGTTCTTCTCCAGATTTGTTCAGTACGGCCGCCAACCAAATCATACATTTTATTGGTTTAAATATTTTCTTTTTTATATCCTGTCAAATTGGGCAGTAAATCGATATACACATTTAAAACAATGGTTTGCTTTCTGAGATGAAATTATGAAGACCAGACAAATATTTTAAATAAATTTATTTTTCATTTTTTATAAAGCTTTTTTTAACACAAGTCGTCAAGTTCTAATCTCCCAGTAAATACTGAACTAACTGTATGACAATCTCGTTAACCATCACCCAATACCAAATCGACAGATAAAACTATTCTTCTATATTGTTTGTAAGAGGTTAAATCCTACAATCGCCTCTATTAATAAAATTGTTTTGAGACGTATGGTGGCTGTTAATAATTAACTCAACACTTCACTGTTAAGATAAAACAGTAATTAATTACAACTGCAAATAAATGCTTAACAAGAACAAAGAAGGAAAAGTTAACCACAGATAATTAACCATTTCAGTAAATACCTTGTTAGTAGCGTGGCTCGGTTTAATGTACGGTAAATCCTAACGTCCGGTAAATCCTAAATCAAAACCCAAATCATCGAGGCAAATAATTCACACTAATTCGACTGGATATTTCCATTCAATTGCCACTCAATAATCACTGCAGTCAGTAGCCTGATACCACTCTTTTTTACACCTGGCAGAAAACATATATTCATACGTCCAGAGTGTCATTCCCGAAACTTGGTGATGGCATTTACTATTTTCTTCCTTTATGACACATTGTAATCAGTAGAAGAAATACTTAACAAGTAACTCTCAAGAAGGGGACTATTTTCCCTAAGTGAAAGTTCAGGGTTTCAGGTTGGCAGGCAAGAATCTTTTAATTTTTCTTGACTTTTTTTTTATTTACAGAATCTTGTTTATGGAATTACAATCGACCCTGACATTTTGTTTATTGAAGTATAGTTCAGTTTATTTATTCAATAATTAATTATGAATTAAAACAAATTACAAATAGGAGGCTCGGTGGCGTAATGGATAGCGGATTGGATTGAGGAATCCAATCGAATCCATTACATCCATTTACGTGCTAATACCCTTGGGAATTGTGTGAATCCTCTTCTTTTCTACCCATCTATGGGTAAATAGCAAGACAACTGAATCTATAGCCTTATGGCAACTATTAATACAGGAGAAGGACAAAATGAATTCAAACCCGGAGTGGAGCCCTTAAGGCTGGATTACCTCCTGCAGCCGCGCTGGTACCAAATTGTATTGGTTTCTCCTCTCCTTTGGGCTCTACTAGCAAGGCCGAGAGGGGGAACTAGACGTCCAGACAGCCCTAGTTATCCATATATCCCACCCAGGCTAGTATCGTACCGCGCTACTCCATCGTATCTCAAGATGGACGGATGCCAATGACGACAAAAGAAATTGCTGTACATCGCATCATTTAAATTAAAAATATAAATCTTATATATATATATATATATATAGATGTGTGTGTGTGTGTGTATAATTTATTGATATTAATCCATAATAATATATATATATATATATATATATATATATATATATATACTCAGAGTCGACAGGCTGTTTTAACAGCTAGACGCAATCGTTATTTTCGCGAATGTTGGATTTTTTTTCGAATTTATATGTAGGTCAAATGGCATTGTGGGTTATCTATTGAAAACAATTTTAGTAACGGTGGCTTGTTTTATTTATTTATTTGTTTGGGAAATTTATTTTAATTGTTTTTCATTTTCATATTCATTTTGCATTAGAGAGAAATTTTCGGTTTCATTTAAAAAAAATTAACGTAGTAAAAAAATTGCGTAATGTCAGATTGCTTAGGTCGCTTATTTAATAGTTTGTTTTGGCCTGGGAAAATATTATAAAGCTATTTATTCGTCCAATGTTCAGATTGTTATTTGTAATCTCACAAGTTATGCTAATGTGCGATATATTTTAATTTATTTAATTATTTGATTGATATTTTATTTTTTAAGAACACTTATTTATGTTTATTTTATATTCTAAGGTTATTAAAAAAAGGGAGAAATTTGTTACTTATATATATATAAAGTGAATACATACAGATATATTTGAGGCGACAATTTTTAGAATAGTGACGCAATCGGGCGGATGACGATTGTCCACAAACAAAATAGCCTGTAGTTTGAAGTGTTGAATTTGTCAAAAAGTTCATTTGAGTATTTAAGATTGATATACAATCTTTTTTGATATGAATTAATTTTCTCCATATAAGGTTAATGCACATATTTTAAAATATATTATATAGATATATATATATATATATATATATATATTGACACTCTTTGTCGAGATTCGACGTATGAGGGTCAAGCAGATCAGTTTCAGGAAACCGACAGCCCGACACCGGCACATGAGATTTGATTATAGTGGTGAAGTTCTCGTGCAGGACCATCCACATTTTTTGAAGGGATGAATACAGAGACCTGGTGCATCGAATGCCACCAGGTTCCCCAAACGACCTCCGCATATATATAATTTATTGATATATTTAATATTTTATTATGTACATATATTTTGGTAATTTTTTAGTGGTAACAATTGATCATTTGTCTTTATTATGGGTTTATTATTTAAAATTTAAATAAAAATTCTATTTTTAAATTTTCATCTAAAAACTTCATCTTTCATAAACCCCATATATTGTGATGGTTATTTCTGATATTGAAAAGGACTTCTTCCTTTTTATATATACAAATAGAGAAATCTTTTTTGGACATGAGCAGTTTTATAAGGTCAGTTACCATTTTTGAGTTGTTTCTGTATCAATATTTCAAATGTATTTTTTTTTAATTATTTTGTTAAATATTAAACATTAAATCGCTATTTCCGACACTGAATACTGTTCAGCATTTTAGTTGAATAAAGCTAGCGGATTGACGTTAGTTGTAATAGTCTATACACATGAGGTAATTTTGGAATTAAGGAATGTAATGTACATGTTTGAGAATAATGAATGCATTAAACTCTTTTTATACATACTTTTTTCTTTATGAAAGAATATTATTAGGCTCCACTTTAATTATGTTCACCAAAGGTTAAAAATACTATGAATATATAAATATATATATATATATATATATGGAAAATATTATAAAAAAGCAACATATATATATAAGAATATATATGTGTGTTTGTGTGTGTGTGTTAATTGTGTGTGTAAGCAAATATATGGATATAGATCCGACAGTATGAAAAAAATATACTGAAAAAAACAAACAAAAATCCTAATATGCGATTATACTGTTTTAATGTTTAATGTCAATTATCGGACGTTTCGGTCTAATAGACCATCTTCAGGACATATTCAAAAAAACATGAAATTAAAATCGTCTATTTTCATGATCAACATTTATATAAATGGTAAATTAATTTGGTACTAAAGGATTAATTTGTAATCCTTTTTAAAACGTATTTTAAAAGTTAACACGAGTGTTATTTAAATATGAGCGAACGTTTTGTTGTTTTCAAACTAAGATCCGTACTTTCATCAATATATTAAAGATATTCTACCCCAAATTGAACCATATTAATTTTTCTGTTATTTACCATTTTCAAAGTTTTCTATTAACATATAGGTAGAACGACACAGCGGTTGGACGTTAAAATTAAACGGAATTTCTGTCATATAATTTAAAAAAAGTTTTTTTTTAAATTTTACCATTCATCTAATATGGTTCTTCGATTTTGGATCATTTTTAATTGAAATCCCCATAATTGATGAATAACAAAGTGTGAACTCTTTTTTTTTTCCGTTTTCTAATACTATATGATCATTATCATCTTTTGCTGTTGGAGAAACATTTACATCAGGTCCAAAATATTAAAATTTATATCTTTTTTTTTGTTTTTTTGGATTTGCTGTCATAAATTCTAAATCTTTGGTTGGTATATTTTTTTTTTCTCCCTGTTATCTCATTCATGTCATCTATATTTCTTTTCTTTAATTTTTTCATAATTTTAGTGGTTATTATTTTTTAAGTTCTGATGAGAGGGGACGAAAAAAATCAGACTGGTGTATTTTTGGTTTTAAATTTAAAAAATAGTAACATACAATATTAAAATTTTGTTTTTAATTTTTTTTTTATATTATATATATATATATATATATATATATATATATATATATATATATATATATAATGTCACTAAATTGTGTAGAAAAATGTGTAAATTGTGTGTTTTTTGTATTCATAATTTACGCAATTTAATGATACTTTAAATCAATTGGACGAAAATTTTAATTAAATCAACGAATATTTATTTCCGTTTAAATTTCTCGGCTGAGAATTCAGAATTATTTATAGTTGAATAATTTTCCTAAATCTTGTTTGAATAAAAAAAATAACGTTTCAATTCGAATTTTTTTTCCCCTAAATTTGGAACAAATGTCCAATGCTTTATTTAACATCATGATAAAGGTTTTAAGATCGTTTTTTCTTATATCATCATATTTTTATATTTACAAACTCCTAAATTTTTGCATCGCCCCCACACTGAATTTTATTTTAAATGTACAACTAATTTTTTTTAAGTCATTGAACAAAAAAATTAGTATTTCACCACATTCTCTAACCATTACATTGGGAATGAAAATAAAGAAATTTTATAAAAATTTAAATAATAATTTACTGAAATACATTTAACAAGTGTAAGTTTTATATAAACGACAATATTGTAATTTTAAAGTAATTTATATCTTTCCGTATTAATGATTGAAATAAAATAAAATAGATTTAAATGCCTTATGTTATAAATATATTATATGCGTTTAATTGCCGAGAATTTTGGATAGGCGTTGTATTTTATAAATTGTACTGATTTAATAAAATAAAATATGAATTTAATTCAGACTTTTCAAAATTACATTTTTAAATCGGCTTTAAATACTTCATCAGAGTTCTGTTTAATTTTATTTCATCAGTTAAAAAAAATATAATTTCATTTCCGGAACTTTTCTATAATTATTTGAAGTCATAAAAAAATTATTTTCAGAGAAAATTTGATATGCATATATTGTGGAAAGAGAGACGCAGAAAATGGAAAGAAAAATACAGATTTAAGAAATTTATTTTAAAGATATATGAAAATCTACCAAAAAAAAAGTTATTAAAAAGATAGGAAAGGATATGCTACATAAAATTTATCTCCTTATGAAATTAAATGTTATGAAAAAATAATTCTTACAATCTAAAATCATCTATCTATATATATATATATATATATATATATATATATATATATATATAAATAGTAACGAAAATCAAGATGGTAATCCAAATAAATAATCCAAAGGAGGATAAAAAACAATAGAGCTCAATGTTGAATTTGTTTCAAAACGAATAATTTAATTTAAAAGTAAAACAGAAAGTTTAATATATATTTTGTTATATTTCATTTAAAAATTGAATTTTATTTTTTTCTGGACTAAAACGGTAATTTGAAAAATGAATTTAAAATTTACACTTTTGACAGTGCAGTATTGACCTTTTATATATATTTAAAACATAGAAGGTGGTGAAAATCCTGTCAGAACATGATCGAATTTAGAGAGAGAAGGGAGAGTTTTTAAATTTATTTTTATTTTTATTTAATTAATATTGAGTTTGAATGGTATAAGGCAAAATATATCTTACCTGCATTAATCGGTTTTTCTCAACAGAAAATTATAGGAAAAGGAAAATGGGAAGTTGGGATTAGATATAAAGACCTTTATTTTGTCTTTTTAGAGGAAGGAGGGGTTTTAGTTAAAAAATAATTCAGATAAACAAAGATTTAAACGTTTGATATAATTTAAATTTTAAAACTCCACAAAAAAAATTAAATTTAATGCTTTTTTAGCAATTTAAATATTTTCTTATCCACAAATAAATTACTTTTTTTAAAACCGAATATTATATTAATAAAAACAAATAAAAAAATAAAAATAGAAATTTACTAATAATATTTTTAATAATTGAAGGTAAAATCTTTTATCAGAATTAACTCATGAATTTAATTTTATTTTTATTTTAGAATAATATGTCTTATTTAAAGTTTAGGTTTCAAATCAAGATTCTTATCATTTGTAGTAAAAAATATCTTTTTTTATTTACACAACCATTTACATTCAAAAAATTTTTTCACATATAGGCTGAATACCTTTTCTGGAAATTTTTCAATTCAATTAGATTATAGCCACATATATATTATAAATTTTCGGCATGAGGCCATATTGAATATATACAAGTATTACATATCTTTGGTAGAAAGAAATTACATCTATCTTTATACATATCTAAGTTTTTTTGAATTAAATTGAAAACCATTGTCTTAGAAGAAATAATTGTTTAAATTTCAAATTTTTTTAATTTTAAAGTTTTTATTTTATGACTACTGCCTCAAGGAATCTTGTTTTCCTGACTGCTGGAAGTCCTCTTCAATCATTCCTGTCTTCAAGAACTCCGGCGACCCCTCTGACCCTTCCAACTACCGTCCTATCAGTCTCCTTCCCTCTTCGGCAAATTCTTGAAGCCCTAATCAATACCGAGGTGGTTAACCACCTCACAGCCCATAATCTGCTCTCAGACAAGCAATATAATTTCCGCTTTGCCCGATCTACAGGTGATGTGCTTACAGCCATCACTGAAACAGTCTACCGAGCTCTTCAAAATAATGGGAAGCCCGAGCCGTGACACTTGATATCTCCAAAGCATTTGATAGGGTTTGGCATGACGGCCTTCTGCCCAAGCTCCAGGGTTATGGCATTACGTGTCGATTATATAACCTAATACAATCATTCCTGTCAAACCTTGAATTGATGGTCGTTCTTAACGGATTCTCCTCCAGTTCCTATCCAACGAACGCAGGTGTCCCTCAAGTCTCCATCCTAGGCCCCACTCTATTCCTTATCTACATAAATGACCTTCCTGACGCTGTAAATTTCCAAATAGGCATCTACACGGATGACACCACAATTTATTCCTTGCCTCAAAAACAAATCTAGTCTCGCTGACAAAACTCACCTGGCCGTGCGTCTCGAAAAGGACCTCCAATCGATTGTGAACTGGGGCATGAATTGGCTGGTCAACTTCAACGCTTCTAAGAACAAAAACTGCTCTCTATTAATCACCACAGAGATCCTTCCTTCCCTCCATTAGAATGTCTGACGCTCAACTTCTGAGAGCAACTCTCTGCGGCTTCTCGGTCTCACGTTGACTGCTGACCTGAGATGGAATAAATACATTGAGTCAATTGCTTCGTCCACTGCGAGGAAAGTTGGCTCCCTGAGCCGCGCCAGGAAGTTTTTCTCCCTGAGTCGATCCTCCAGATATACAAATCCACAATTCGCCCTTGCATGGAGTATTGCTGCCATATATGGTCTGGCGCCCCTTCTGTTTGCCTCGGGGTTCTTGATAGGCTCCAGAGGCGGATATGCAATATGGTTGGCCCTGCCCTGGCATCTCGTCTACAGTCACTTTCTCACAGACGCGCCGTCGCCTCCCTCTGTCTGTTCTACAAATACTTTCATGGAAATTGCTCCGAGGAGCTGCATTCGCTGGTTCCCAGACGTCATGAGTTCCAGCGCCCTACGAGGCTGGCATCCCGCTCTCACCCCTTCACTGTCGAAACTCCTAAATGTAGCCGTCTCTTCTACTTTAATAGCTTCATGTCTCGCACCTCTCGCCTGTTCCCTATTCCTGTTTCCATGTGAGCTATAATCTCCAGCTATTCAAGTGTAATGTCAATCAACATCTCCAGTTGCCTTGATCTATCCACTACCCTCATCCTTTCTTCTATCACTCCTATCTGATCTTGCTCTAAATTTTCTGTAACCCCTTGTGTCCTAGTGGCTTCCCGCCTTGCTTGGGGTGAAATGCTTAAAAAAAAAAAATAAAAATATAATTATATTATCCCAAAAAACATACGACAAAAACAAAATAATAGTTTTTTTTTTAAAAAGCAAAAAAAAAATACATGTGTTGTTTGATATATTGAAATGGAATTGTCAAATTTGATAATGGCTTATATAAAAGAAAGGTTAGATTAGATTTAAACATTGTATCAATATAATTTCAACTTTTCGATTTTCAATGATAATGTAAATTAAAATTAATTCAGACAATATTAAAGGATTTTATTTAAAATGAATAGACAGTTTTTGTCTATATATTTTAATGAAACATGTATTATTGAAAATTAAAATGCATAATATATATATTATATATATATATATATATATATAAATATAAATATACATATGTTTTATTTCTGTGTGTGTTATGAGATTTTTACATGTATATTTTTTCTAAACCTTTTATTTTTTTATTTTTTGAGAGAAACTGGTTTATTTTTCCAAATTTGGATCACGGATAAATTTGCATTTTCCACCAAATATTGCGAATATATGTCCTGGCTGGTAATTGTTGTTAAAACTTTTTTATGATAAAGGGATCATTTTTTCAAATATTAAAAATATTATATGAATAAGAATATAAAAAAAAATATATATATATATATATATATATATATATATATATATATATATTTCGGTTTCGAATTATAAAGCGTTGACAATTTAAATCCAATTGATTCAGTTACGAGTTTTTGATACAATTTTTTTTTTTAAAAAAAAAAAATTTAAAAAAAAGGCCGCATATCAACAGAGTTGATATTTTGAATTAGCTCATCATTTAGATGACCTGTTTGTTTAGATTTTTAATTCTGATATTTTTTGAAGAAATAGTAATAGAAGATTTGAAAATATTGAGTCTATATAAACATTGATGAATTTTAAGATGATAAACGTTTTTTTTTAAGAATTAGATATGTGAATATGATATTGACATTAATTTTTATCTTGCCATGGGCGTCATTACAAACTGTTTATAATTATTGAAATGACTTAGATTAGAAATCTTGTATCCTGTCATCAGATTAAAATATAAAATTTGTTAAAGTCCAATCAGAAATTAACTCCTCATATATTAACATGATAAATTTATTTTAATTGAACGTCCAAAAAAAGGTTAATTCACAAGATGCATTAAAAATCATTTTTATGGAAAACAAACAAAATTATATATATGGTACCTGTGATGGAACCATGCCTAAGAATTTAAAAAATGGATGGCCAGAACAAGAGGTCTTTTTTTTTACATCGAAAACATGTGCAAATTGTTACACAGTTGCAGTCGTGTTTCGATGCGCATATAACGCAATTCATCAGGCCATTTTTAATTACTGGTGAGTGAATGATTTAATAAAATTTAAAAGAAAAAACATAAACCTCTTTTTATAAATATAAAAATATAATTTATAAAATATATATTTGTTTGTTTGCTTGTTTAAACAATATAAATATTTCCTACATAAAAAATATAAGCATATAACTTTTCTAGCAATTTGTTTGATTACCAGTTAAAATATTAAAAAAATGACTAAATGTAGAAAATGCATCCATTCCATAGGTAAATCCTGTTTCACGTCCGTTGATGTCATAATAACAACAAACATAACCCATTTATGGAAAACAATCTATTAATTTTTGCTTCTTCACTTAGTTTAAATTTAATATTTATTTTGGTAGTTCTAAAGCAATGCCTACAAAATTTATAACCACTCCCAATTAAAATTCTTTATTTTTAAAATTAAAAATAAATATTTTTTATTTTAGATCTAATTAAATCGTTAAATAATTTTAATTTAAATCGCCTTATATTGTTTATGCGCATCGGAACAGGACTGCATTTGTTTAACGATTTTGACAAATTTCTGTATTAATATCCTAAAAAAAAAAGTATATATATATATATATATATATATATATATATATATATATATATTAGTAAAAATAAAAAATGTATGACAGCGTGAAAAAAAATTTTTTGTGATTAAATTAAATAGACTTGATTATATATCAAAAGATACATATATTAAAATTTATTTTCAAATTTGTTCTTCATGCACATCTGTAGTTCCGCTATTATAACAAATTTAGTCTGATGAAATTTGGAAAGTTCGAAACGCCTCACAAGAAACGTTTTCCACTTTTCATACATTTTCCAAAAAAAATTTTTTAATATATAAATTTTATATAAGTTATTCATATATATATATATATATATATATATATATACACACAAACACACACACACATATACACATATATAGCATTATATAAATTTGATTTTGAAATGTTAATTTAAATTTCTTTGAAAGAAATATGTTTTTGGTGGAATTAGAACTTTTTAACTTTTTCATGTCCATATATATACGAACATATCTATGTCTGTTTGTAATTTTGACAATTGTGTTATATGCATATATATATATATATATATATATATATATATATATATATATATATATATATAATTTTTTGTATTTTACGACTTCATTAATTTTGAATGTAATTTCCTTCTCAACTGGGTTAGGTTTACGCTTTTGAATTGATCAAATAAACGAGAACTGCTCATTCTTACATAAAAGGAAAACATAAAAGAAAAGCCACATTAAAGTCTCAGAAATAAAAGAGTAAATACTCAGGAGTGTCCAGTCATCTTTCAATGTCAATAACTCACGTTATTCTTCCTTCTGACTTGTCTCGCCATCTGTGAAGTTTAATTCGTATTTTCCTTTTCCGACTTGTCGTTTTAAAGCGCAGATCTAGTACGAATGGCATTGTTCATGAGGACCGCGATTTGCTTTCCCTCCTGTTTGT
>CAHIKZ030001715.1:152500-202500 GCA_903632075.3 Acanthosepion pharaonis
ATTGAAATCAAATATTAATCTTATGACATTAAATTGGGGTTAAATGAAGAATAAAATGTCAAGTTTAAACCAAGAGAGGAACAAAAGCTTTTTTTAAAACTGTTTACATAAACTTGTGATTAAAATTACAATATATATTTATATATATATATATAGGTACAGTGGAGTAGTGGCTCGGATTGAGTTATCAGTGTGCTGAGTTCGAATTCCAGTCGAATCCATGGCATTCACTTACGTGCTAATACACTTTCTTCTCCCTCCAGCTCTGGGTTCCGTGTTCTACAGACTTGGATAGCAACTGGTTTTGAAGAAGGACAACTCTATAATCAAAAGCTGCAGCGGGTTGTTAGGGGAACTTGTGGCACGGAGTGCACCAGATTTCTGTATTCGACCCATCAAAAAGATCTGCACAAGGCTTTCACCACTATAATCAAGTCATATGTGCTGGTTTCTGGTATGTCGGTTCCTAGGAACGGATCTGCTTGACCCTCATGCGCCGAATACTACGGGTAAGTCCACTAGCAAAGAACACATGCCTACATAAAAACTACACATTATTAAGTTTCTAAATAATGAAAATTTATTAAACCATAGACATGAGTTAACGGTTTTCTGCCGACATCAACAAATTTCCGCATTAATTAATTGGCATAAAAAAATTAATTTTCATAGTCTATTTAAAAGCTTAATCCAATCATAAGATAGAAAAATCCTTTATGAAATCGTCAAAAAACAAATTGTATTTCAGTGTGACGCGTTTTAGTACGAAAGAGCCCTTTAGAAAATTTTTTTAAAAAATAAAAGGATAAATAAATAAATAAAATAAAACAAAATCGTCTAGCTACGTAACGACATATTATGGTGCCAAAAGCTATCTTTCGCTGTGACTGACCAGACAATGTGAGCACAAGAATGCCATCATTCGCTTTGAAATGGACACCCTACCCTACCTCGGACTGACCTCTTTCCGAAGGTGACTGATATGTGGATAAAAATTATTTCTTAGGCTCCTTAGCAAAAAGGGTCGGAGCTGCCGTTTACATAATAATTAACTTTGCGAAAGAGCATGCTTATGAAGATGCATAAATTTCAAGATTGGTTATTCTAAAATTTTCGCTTGAGGATGAAACTGGACTTGCTACTTTAACTCAGTTTAATTTTAATAATTATACTGAGGTTTTCGGCTCTCGTTTTTGAAGCATGAGAACTCTTATGTAGCGAAGTAATCATATTTAAAAAAAATTAAAACAGGCTTTAAAATGAATTTTATTTATCTTCAGAACTATAACCATATGAAAAAAATTACTATTGAGAGTCGTGAAAGCTGATTGTTAAACAAAATCTTCAATCCTATCAAACACACTCTCATATACATATCATATGAATAAATATATATATATATATATGTGTGTGTGTATATATATATATATGTGTTTGCTTTTGCACGTATATACATATATATATATATATATATATATATATATATATATATATATATATATATATATATATATATATATATAATATATAAAACATTAGGCAGCTTATAATTTACATACAAAGAAATAATCACACATAGAATCAATCAGAAGTATTAATGCGATTATTGGCGACATCCATCGCTTAAAACATAATATATGCATTAAAATACTGTTAATCCATAGTGCGAGTTGATCCTCGTCGATAAACTTGATGTCTGTAGTTTTCAGTTTATTTGATGTTAAAATGCTAGTACTTACGAATAGTACTCTAAATCATCATCAGACAATTTTTTTCCTTATAAAAGAGTAAAAAAACTTGGAGACGATATACTTTGTATGTCGACTGAAAGATATTTTTTAAATATCTGCTATTATTGACGGTTGTGTAAGTTCTCGGAACGTTTAAAGACGCAACGCTAAGTTTTTCAAAATTTTAAGTGAGAATTTTATTTAAATATTTCTTGTGATGTGTTAAATCCACGTATTCTAGCAAAACAATATGTATTCAGTTTTTATGTCATGAACTAAGTATATAGTTCAATAATATAGTGTAATGTCTTAGTAGTAGTTTTTTTTTTTATAGGAATTTTTTATGTACTGCGGATCGATAGTTTTTATAAACATAAAACATTAAAAGCATATAATTTACATACAAAGAAATAATCTCACATAGAATCAATCAGAATATTAATGCGATTATTGGCGACATCCATCGCTAGAAACATAATATATGCATTAAAATACTGTTAAACTAATATTAGTATATGAAGTGAAAAAATATAAATATACGTATGATCCTACTGATATACATTAAGACTTTAAAATACTAAAATTCTAAATGGGAAGAATGTTTGCAATTTAGTGATATATATGAGCCATTTATCTGATAAAAAATGAGATGCATGTAGGACGAAGAGACATAGGAAATGCAAGTGCTAATATGTTATTGGTTAAGATAGATAGATAGATAGATAGATAAAAAGATGAGAACAGAAGGTAACACACACACACATAATATATATATATATATATATATATATATATATATATATATATATATATATTGGAAGAAGATAGATATGAAGAGAATAAGTAAAATAGTTATATAGATACGATCAGAATAAGTAAAATAGAGAGAGAAATAGATAGATAGATAAAACAAAATAAGAACAGATATAATAATATATATATATATATATATATATATATATATATATATTGAAAATTTTGGTAGATATGAAGAGAATAAGTAAAATAGATACAATGTATCCCGGATATAAAGAGAGCTATCGGGACCGGAGAAGAAGTCTATTATATACGGGTTTCTCTTTATATCCGGGTTTGGTCTATTTTATATAATTAAAGAGGCTCTAATTTGGGACCAAAAAAATCTCTTATATCCGGGTTTCTATTTATATGAAGACATTTATGTTTTTCATACAACTATATATAGATACGAGCAAAATGAGGAAGATAGATAGATAGATAGATATTGATAGTATAACAGATTGATAGAGATATAAATATATAAATGAAATGATATATATTGATTCATAATATATATTATAAAAAAATTAGATAGATAGATAGATATAAAAGAATTATAATATATATATATATATATATATATATATATATATATATATATATATATAAATATATATTTATGTCGAATTAACGGATACAATAAACATCCAGCAAATTACTGATGCTAAATAGAGGAAGAGAATAGATTAGGTAGATAGATAGATAGATAGATAGATTTAAACCGACTAAGACGTAGAAAAATCCTACATAAAATTGACATATGAAAACAACTTATAATAATAAACGGGTTGGTATTAGAATTGCACATACATAAATATAAAACTTGCAGCCCTAACATAGATTCGTATCTACATACACTGATATCGGAATATCTTACCTCACCGAAAGCTACTTTTAGACATACACAGAGATGCAAATAACCATGCAGCTATACAGAAAATTAGTTTGTTAGATAAAATGAGAAATAAATCTGCAAGTAATTGCTCTATTACTTTTGTATATAGTTTCCGATTTCTTCTTAATCGATCGACACCGACGAATCAGTTCGTTGTAATCATTCGCCTTGTGAGTGAATGCCTGTTTATTTGCCATCGCAATGGTCAAACGATGGCAAATAATATAAATCTTCTGTGAGCAGAAACAAGGCGTTGGTGTTATCATTTTTCCTCTCGGCTAATTCTTTCTTCATCTGTTTTAGCTTTCTGAAATATGTTATTCATTATTTCTTTAGGTCACAGGTTTGTATCTCTGGTCTAATCTCTGCTATCTAAAACCATTCTTGCACATGCCTTTCATTCCTTAAGGATTATTCTTTCAAATCAAATGAGAAATCCAATTCTTGAATGCTGAAAAATGTATGCACGTTGATCGAACGATTCACATTCATTAACACGTTTATCCCTATTTCTGACCTTGGTTGACCTTTCTCTGATTTCGACCGTGCCTCATGACTTGTTTGCCATCACTATTTACAGCATCTAGCTTCGTATCGATATATAGAAGAAATGGATTTATATTTAACAGACTATATTTCTTTGCTTGCACGTATTTCATCATCCATACTGGACGTGATTTGTTTTTTCGTTTTTTTTTTTGTTTTGTTTTTTTCCGATTTTATCCCAGAAAACGCGGCTTATTTTATTTGCCCATATTTACCCCAACTGACTGATTATCCAAACGTGTCCTTTGCCTTTTAACATATTATTTTGCATGAATTTTCAAACAACCCTTTTATCCAAAACTACTCTCTCGGCTTTAAGAATACACATTACTTTGCAGTTCGATTTGTCATTGGCAATTTTAATCCAAATCGTTCTTTTTTATATACAGTAAATTCCACCTTGTTCAAGGCCCGGAGACACTCAGGGTAGAGGGTTACATCAATAAAAGGTTCGTACGGAAAGGAGGGGAAGGTGATGGTTATCGTTATACATGAATATTTTATGATTTTAGTGATCGCAAAAACATCGTCGGTTTCACAGAGCATTTGTTTGCGAGAAGAAGCTGTTTGAGTGGAACCTACTTTTCACCAATAAAATTCAGAGGGAATATGGGTGGTTTCCTAGAATGTAATTGGAATGGCGGGTCCTTACTGTTAACATTAGGACTAGCGGACCCAAGGAATGTAATTTGTCCGAACACTTTCGGTGAAAGTATCAATAAAGTAGAGGGAGGCTTGCTATATCCCGCCTATGAGAGAGTGGCCGGAGGGTTAAAAATTAATTCGTTACCCAATTATCCTATGTTTAAAACCATTTTTATAAGAGTAGGAAACGCTGGCAGTAATGACATTGGAGGGGTGCAATTGATAAGGGATACATATGCGTGAGTAGAAGCATTTTTCCACATTTTCAACATAATTTTAAAAGTGTTTATTATGGGTGAAGACGTATTATACATAGGGAATTGCGGTAAGTTTTCATTGATTTTGTTTTGTTCTTGTTTTTTTAACATTGGAACTTAATGTGTTTAAAAGCACAGAGGAAATATTTATAGAATTAACCACTTTTTAAAATCTCAGTGACCCTCTGTCACTCATAAAAACAAAAAAAAACTGTCAAAAATATCTATTTTTGGAAGGAGTGAGTGCTGAAAGCATTCACAGAAATTTAGTAGATCCTTGAGGAATTACAAAGGATAATCTGCAATCTTATTGGTCATGACCTGGCAACACGGCTTCAGTTACATTCGCCTTTGTTAAACATATAAATATTAATTTTTGTCTATAAGTTATTTTGCATATAATTGTTGGATCTTTTTTTTTCCAAAATAATACCTAAACTTGTATAATTAAAAAGCACAGAATTAAGTTTGTGGTAAGTTCTCATCATCGTACAGTTAAAATGGCTAGGAGTAACCGCAAGTTCTAAATGACACATACTGTTTCTGTCGCTTATGGAACTCTCCTCTTGCTTCGTACATTCCAGTAAACATTGATCTTCAAAGATTTAATTGCTATATCATTTGTTATCTTCTGTCTTCTAAATTCCTGCTATTTTATTGTTTTTTCGCCTGAATAATGATTTGTTTTTCCCATATTCTCTCACACTCAATTACCGCTTTCCGTCTTAGCGTCTTTATTGCCTTGCTTGGGAAGAAATGATCAAAAATATATGTTGTACTTGATCTAAACACAGTATTTTGGATGCGTGATGAAAGATTACGTTAAAGAAAAGATAACTAGTTTTTAATGACAGGGACCAAAGTGATACATTTTTGCTGTCCTAATTAAAAATGAAAGATGTGCCAGTAATGCAATCTTAGAAAAATTCAGGTGGACCATCAAAGCATTTGGAGTTTAGAACAATTTCTTGGTTAGTCAGAACCATTGGTTCTTAAATTAGTTATTTTTTATATAACTTCAAAGTTCATTAGTATATTTTTTTGTTGTAAATAACCATTCAATGATAAAACAAAAAACCTAACTTTATTTTTCACTAATAGTTATGTTTAGGAATTGAACTATAGAAATAGTAATTGCTTTATTTTGAAGTTGTTATGGTCCGGTTCCTTGTACCACGGTGATAGTCCAAGGTAGAACCAATAAAGAAGAACTCGAAGGCGGATATGGAATAACACAGATATATTACAAACAGGGATATATACAGAGAGGTAGAAAGTGTTAGTACGAACAATCAGGTTTAGTAGTAATTGTCTGAACGCGACTCTGTTTCGGACTGCCTCTGACTCGACTGACTGACTCGCTCGCTGTGACTGACTGACGGACCTCACTACAAACTTCAGGCTGAACTTCAGACGGAACTCCAGACTTCAGACGGAACAGTATTTAGTCATCCCACCCACGAGGGCATCATGTGGCACAAGGCCGTTTTAACGTTGGATCTCCGAGCCCGTGGGCTCGGCCAAAAATATGCCGTTTGAACCCGTATAAACGGGTCCAGGGTCGGTTTACCTCCCCGAAAGAGACTCCGCCCTTCGGCGTAGCCTTGTTCGGGTTCCTCCCCACCCGAAGGCAGAGAGTTCAACCGATCAGCCGGTCGCCCGACTTCACACTGAACTCTCTGCTTCCTCTTGAGGCGCAGTATTTATTACGTATGGAATAGTCCATTATGTTATTATGGGTGTGTTCCCCTAACAGAAGTAAAACTAATTTAAAGAAAATAAACTTTTCTTTAACAACTATATTGTATAGAACATTTATGTACACTCATAAAAATAACATTCATGTAAAATATCTCATAACAAATCATTTTTTAAAATAAACCCATGTTGACCCCAGAATAGTTACCTAGATACCCGCGGTCTGTAACTATCCAGCTTTAGAACAACTGGTCTAAAGCATGTTTAAAATGGGATACAAAATGCTGACAGATTCTCTGAAATAAATGGTTGTTGTCTAAGAGCATATGGGGGAGAACTAAACGAATAATATGAACAGCAGTCGCTGATGATAATGAAGTGTCTAATGAATCTCTTGCACGGCTAAAATGAGTCAAAATAAGTTCCTCATTCCCAGGTGGAATCTGACGATTGGGAAGGAAAACTACTGTGTGAAGAAGAATTTGAGGTGCAGGAATTTTGATTTTCATTTCCCCATGTTTTCTAGGCTTTCACTATAAAATATTTTGCAATTAAAGAGCAGCAGGTGAATAAGTTGGATGGCTTATCTCTGTAATGGATTTTCTAGCCAGGGGCTCGTTAAATCCCAACGCATTAAGCGCAGGCGCAGTATCAAGATAGATAATTTACTTCTCAGACCAGTGTTCAGATCATTTCCTTCGATAAGATTCTCGTAAACCTTTCAACACTTCCAAATAAATATTTACCGCAATTCTTTTTGACTGGACCTCTAACATATGAATACAAATTCAGATGGTATTTTTGGAACGACTTGTATATAAAGTCGTGTATCATCAGATGACTTCACTAAGCAAAGAATGACGACATAAATCCAACCAAAAATGTTTGCAGATAAGAAATACCACGATACACACACACACACACACACACACACACAAAGTTGTTTTTTACAATTGAGTTATTATTTATTTGGAGTGAATATAAAACCTGATTAGAAAACTTTTCAAAATATAATATAAGAGCGAGCGTTCGGCGTTTGCTTGACCTTTCGTGACTGTCAGGGTTAAGAAGTGAATACATTTGGCAAGAACCTGTGCCAAGACAACCAGTCAAAGACAAGAATCGCCCAACTGCCCTTCGCCAAAAGGGTGACAGACAGGAGTGGGTATGCCTGGTCAGAGCGGAAATTTTTGACATCAGTCCAAGAGATCGGGGCATTATGAGCGCCACGATTTATGGGTGACGGATATGACAGGCGATGTGCTGGTGTAATTAAAGTTTATGCAAAATCCGCTGACAGAGGCAAATTATGTTATTAAACGTTGATCATTCTGTTCTGGTTGCAAAATGAAAGCATATTGCGCCCGAGCAACATTTCCACATGCAATCTCCCAATGAGTGAAGGAAACTGAAGACGAGATAATTCTTTTAACATTTTTCTCTATCTTGTTTTAGATATGAAATTATATATGACTTTTGAGACCGTCTCGAGAATTACACAAAAGACCACAAACAGTACAGTGGAATGTATTGTATCCAAGTGCAATAGGAACACTGTTAGATATCTTATTGTGACAAAATGTTTATTTAGTCGATTGATGGTTACATTTCATTTACAATATATAAATATAAATATATATATATATATATATATATATATATATATATATATATATATTTACTGCTGCTGCTTGCCCATGTTTTAATGCTATGATTGAAGACA
Source organism: Acanthosepion pharaonis (assembly GCA_903632075.3). Classification (NCBI taxonomy): domain Eukaryota; kingdom Metazoa; phylum Mollusca; class Cephalopoda; order Sepiida; family Sepiidae; genus Acanthosepion; species Acanthosepion pharaonis. The sequence continues at coordinate 160,793 of CAHIKZ030001715.1, forward strand.
CGCTGCCATTTTTATTTCTTTTTTAATTAGTATCTGCATAATGCATTTATTTCTATGCTATTCCTACTAAGATGGTCCTCATAGCATAATATATGGGCTGATAATTTCAGACGTCTAACTCTCCAGTGACCTATCTTGTTCAGTATTTCTCCTTCATTCAACAGGTGCTGATGACTAATCCTTTCCTCCATAAACGATCAGCCATGCTTGATTTCATTGTCTCATATCACATTTTCGATGATACTTACATTTGGGGCCTAGCTTTTTTCATTTTCCAAGTACTTTCCAACATTAATATATATTGAGATCATATTCAGTGGTTCAACTGGTAAGTTTTTGCCTTAAAAGTTTTACCCATGGTGATGATCTCAGGGAAAGATAGAAAGTACATAGGAAATAAAAGTGATTCCTACTGTTACAGTGCATTTGCTGCCTTAGTTATTTGTAATATACGGAAAAAATAATCGTGAATATGAAAGGATTATGATAAAAATAAGCAGAACTTATGTTTGTAATTTATTTAATCAGACATGCCTAAAAGGTGAAAAACTACTTAAATAATAATATATATATTATATATATATATATATATATATATATATATATATATATATATATGAAGGAAAATATACTGAAAAAAAACAAACAAAAATCTAATATTGCGATTATGCTTTTTAATGTTTAATGTCAACGTCGGACGTTTCGGTCTAATAGACCATCTTCAGGACATATTCATAAAACATAATTAACATAGACCATATAAAATTCAACATCAAAAAAGATGATTGACATTAAACATTAAAACAGCATAAGCGCAATTAGGATTTTTTGTTTGTTTTTTCAGTATATTTTCTTCATACTGTCGGATCTATATCCATATATTTTTTAACACACACACATATATATATATATATATATATATATATATATATATATATATATATATATATATATATATGAATATAACTCCAACTGTTATGAAAAAAATTCAAAATTTTTGATTTTGCCAATAATCAAATCAATCACGAATAAAAAAGATATTTATATATATATATATATATATATATATATATATATATATATATATTAATATTGTCTTTATATAAAAAAGTGAATGTGCGAATGAGACTGATTCGAAACTCAGAAGGTATATTTAAAATTGAACATAGCATACTGATTTATATATTATATCTCCGGCTATGAATATATCTATGCTATAAAATTTTAAATATATTTCATTACTTCAGAAAAAAAAATTATCTAGTGAGTTATGCAGTTTATATAGGGATATATATTTTTGATATACGTTATATTTGACAATTTAAACGATATTGGAATTTCGCCAAACTTTTTGAATCTTATTACCTTTTGTTTTTTTCTTCTTTCTTTAGGCAGACATTTTTTAAAATAAAGATTTTTACGCAAGGTGATTTTTGATGAATCGAACAAGGATAGAAAACTGCCGGTTGTTCAAGAAGAAATGGTGTGTGCCTTGCGAGATATCTCGCAATTGTTTTGTCTTGCAGATTTTCAAGACAATTCCTGAATGAAATATGAGCAGTAAAATTAATCATTATTGATCGACTGACGAGATATCTTGTAAATAATTGTTTTGTCCTGCAGAGTTTTCAAGACAATTCCTGAATGGAAATATGGGCAGTAATATTAATCAATATTGAACGACTGACGAGATATCTCGCAAGTAATTACTTTATTTTCAATTATCCTAACAGGATAATGAATCGTATGGCGATCTAGGACAATCACTAGATTGTGAGGAATGATGCAAATGTAAAAATTCTACGACACCTATTGACGAGATGTTTCGATATTCTGATTTTATTTAATAATATTTCTTTGAATTTTTGTATTGTAATTTGCTTTTTAGGAAGATATATCCATAAAATCAAATGTGATCATGAGACAATAATGCCTAACAAATGTGGTGTTGTTAAGATCTTCTTTTATATGTCGTACGTTTTAAGGATATGAGTGATTATGGCTCTTCTCAACTTCCTATTTTTTGTGGTTTTGAACAAAATGTATCTCCTTATTGATCCTTAGTGTTCTCAGAGCTTCTTAGGTTGATTACTTTCGTTTTCCCTTCCTCTCTTGCCGTCACTGTGCGTTATGTGTTTCGATTCTCCAAGCTGCCTTTCCTCATTATGCCCCCTAAACATTTCAACCGTTTCTTTCTCATTCTATGTATGCCATTTTTGTTTCCATTTCCCTTATAGTCTGTAGTCCAACCCTTACCTCACAGTCGGTGGGGGGTCTAAACGGTAGTGTAAGAGCTATGCTGTCCGGAACTTCGTTCCTGGTAGGGCCACACAAGGCGGACAGGTCTAACACACACGTCGGCTAACAAGGGCTCTGGTGAAAATCCAAGGAGCGTTTGCATCGGTAACCGGCGGCTTCTGGTCGTTCCTGTCTCTGCGTCTGTGGGAACCCCGCGGCAAGCAAGAACGTTATCCGAGTAGGCCTGGGTACCCTACTTCTGTAATTTATCCCAAGAATCTTCTTCTCATAACAGGAAGAAGCCGGCTCAATCCGCCCAGGGTGAATGCCGCATCAGTACAGTACAGTATAGTCTGTAGAACCACATTTTTTCTTGTCACCAGTCCTTCTGTGGGGATACTGTCCTGCATACACTGCCATAAAGAAGGATCGATATTACATAGCTGCTAAGTACCATTTCCTTTTTGGCTAAATTTTTTTCCCGCTTCTTAATATTTGCTTAGCTTTTGGGGTACATAGTTCGCTATTCCAATTCACCTGTTTCTAATATTTTTCATCGCCTTTTATAAAACATCAAAGATACTGAAAATGTTTTAATAATATATTTTGACGTCGAAAATTTCTGGCTCGTATCTTGGACTGTTTCTCTTGCCGAAGATCATATGTCCTGTCTTTCCAACAAGTGATATTTAGTCCTTTCTTCACGCTTTCTTTTGATATCCTGCAACGGAATTCTTGCGATTGCACTTCGTTTTACCTGTGTCTCCTACCAAAATGGTCTCTTCTGTATATCTTATATAGTTAATAATGTCTCCATAATATTAACTTTTATTAAGATTTCCAGTTCCCTCATAATAGCCACGTTGTTTTAGTTTAAATACCTCCGCTGAGAAGACACACTCTTGTCTATGAGCATGTTGTCTTTTGTATATTTTACCAATTTCATTTCTATTTTTATGTGGGATTTTCATTACCATTAACCGGACAATACTTGGGCTTTAATTCGAAACATCTAGACTCTGTCAAGAAATAGATCGACTCAAACTCAGAAATGACGACTCAGACATATAAAAACTGAAGATAATTAGAAGCTCATTTCGGGATTGCAATCCCCTACAAGAACATCCTCGAGTAGAGATAGAGATGTCGCTGAAAACAGTCATATATATATATGACACATTATGGCTACTCTCCAGAAGGAATATATCTGTAAGATAATCAGAGGATCTTCTGTCCATCACACATGAGAACGGCATTTAAAATAAATTCAACATTTCTAAATTCTTTCTCTTAGATGATTCGTCACACACGTTCGGATGGATATGCCCATTTTACAGGCAATGCCCAGAGGAAATATGAACCTTCACACCAAAATAAATTTGGAAGCAATTCGGAAAGCTGTACACCTGGATGGGAGCCATTGAATTGAAATGTGGCTGGTCTTCTACGAAATGAAATGGGTGATAATCACTTCCTGTCGTGCGAATGGTGAAAAAGACAACTCGGAGCCTATTTCAGGTTCTGACAATCCTCTTAGTAGATCTCGCGTAACGATGAGCACTGTATAACAATCTCTGATCACGAGAGCAAGGACAGATCACGTGGTAGGGTGATATTTCAAAATGATACCGCTGTATTGTCTAAGAGTCCCATGATCTTGTGGATTAAACCATTTGCATAAAATATATCAAGTCTCATTGCGTCTGTGAGTTCAATCATTGAAAAGACATATAATCTGATTCAAGCGAAGAAAAAGACAAGCAAGACAAAGGCGAAGTTGACTGCAGGATGTTTAAAGATATCAGATTAATTAAGAATTTAAAGTGGAATGCGAACAATCTTTCATACTATAGACGTTACTTTGTACAACAGGCATCTGAAGAAAACGGAGAAGCCAGCAGACAATGGTAAGTAATTTTCTGAAGTTATTTGCTGTAGGATTAAGTAATTTGTATCGTGGAAAATTTATGATATTATTTTTATTGTTCTTTGCAGTAATAAAGAATTGCTGTTTATATAGCTTTAACATTCGATTTTCCTATCGCATTATCCACCTCATCTGTTTATTCAAATCACTCGGGGCTTTTTTGTAGATGTTTTCTTCTTCCTTATCAATGGCGGTCTTGTAACCATCTTTATTGATTTCATAATAATTCGCCGATTTATCGACTCTTATCAGATGTTTTAATTCACCGGAAGTCCTGTTTTAATTTTATTTGTAGATCGTTATCTGACAAATTTCACATGTCTGGCCATATTGAATAGATAATTTTTTTTCATATTTCGATAGTCTATCATCTTGGAAGGTTGTCTTAGACGAATTAAATCCATCTGTATTATTTTTTTCAGGGAGGCTAACAAAGAACAGTTTCCATTTGATTCTTTCAACAAATTCAGTTTCATTGAGCAAAGATAATTTATCGCTTTTCTTGTTAGAAATTGGAATATTTTCCAATGAGTAACCAAAGGATATGCTTCAAATATTGCGGTATGAGTAAAGTTTGCATTGAAATATAGTGTTGTACCGAAATTTTGTAATCCACTCAAAGAGCATATATTATAGAAAGGCAAATTTGGTCAATAGTACCGGCAAAGTACTAAAAGGCAAGTGATATAAAATATATTTTAAAAAAACAGATCAAATATATAATATTGGTAAAAACACAACATCAACTTTACTGCTGTCCACGACTCAAAGTTTCTATAAGTTTCTGATGAAAAACGTTGAAATGTGGTTAAATTATAACATTTATCTGACTCGCTTCTAAAGTGCCTCTGAGAAATTAAGTCTTATATAGTAAGTTTGACCAAATTCGGTAGACGCATCTCTGATTTTCTTCAAGACGCCACCATCGTTAATATTGATATTTGTTACATAAGCTGCAGGGACACTCTCCTTTTAATGTGTATTATATTGCTTTTACTGCATAAGGATTAAACATAACCTGATTTACGTCGACATGAAATCTGTGTGTGTGTGCGTGCGTGTGTGTGTGTGTGTGTGTGTGTGTGTGTGTGTGTGTGTGTTTCGCTAAAAAAGAAATGTCGACTATAATATTTCCGGAAGATGTTATTTATTAATAATAGTTTATATACTTTGATTGATTAATTCATTCCTTTTTTAAGGTTTATCAACCTTTTGCGGATTAATTCAAGCCAGAAAATAATTTTAAGTTGTAAGAATTTTGGGGGGATATAATAATAATTTAGTAATACAAGACTCATAAATTAGCCCATATCTGGAGGCAAAAAGGGATGGAATGCTACCATTCACAAATTTGCGCGTAAGTCAATCAATGGGAATTGGAATACAGATATCCGTAACATCTTTTCTAATTATAATGCTTGATATTTTGAAAAAAAATGAAGCATTAATTTTAATAAATAAAATTATTTTTTAAGACAAAAATATAATTTCTGAAAAATAAATTTTGCAATACGATATCCTGAAAAGTGGCTGTAATGACTGCGGAACACTACCGATAAACTGATTTGTTATCATTTAATTTTGTTTATGCATATATACTGTATGGGAAATAGATATTCCCGTACGCTACAATTCATAAGACACGCCCTATAATTTGCTAGGTATTTTAGGGGAAATTATTTGAGGATTTGATAAACCGTACTATCAGTTATAACTAATCGATTCTACGGTGTCATTTTCTTTCTGTCAACAAATTATATAACATTTTGGACATCTTATTAATATTTAAAATCATTATTAGTTAAATTTTCAAAATGTAAGCCCAATGTTATACATAATCAAATCAGAAAAAATTCGTACATTCTACCACAACGTCTTTAATTCCAACTCCCACATAAACAGACATGGCGAAAATAGGTATTGGGAATTTACGGTATACTTGGAATTAACCTGTTGAGTGAACTGGTTTGTTCATATCACAAAGTGTGGTATCAAAAGTTGTTATTCTTGGTGTATATATGAAACGTATGATGTGGCTGGGGTTGGGAGTTGTAAAGACACCATAATGTATGCTTAGATGAACCAAAGACTTACAGTACCGGAAGGAAGCTGTCTACTATTTATCATCAAGACTCGAAAAACAATATACAGGGTACGATGGATAAATTTTCGTCTAAATTAAGCAAAAATGAAAATAACACTGACATCTTCTTTTAACAGATACTTTTTCCCAAAATTATTCAAACATACCTTGAAATAATAAAGAGTAAATTTATTCAATAACATCAGCTTTGGCTTCCACCACGGCAGACGACTTTGGAATCTCCTGCATCTTTTCTGGACGGTCTTCTTATTGGTGAATGCTGTCATAATCCTTGCCTTCGGTTTACCTTTGGTGTTGCAAGATTTATCGTTGTTCTCTCGCTCAACTGCGTCCCATATATCATCAAGTGGGGTTTCACTATGGGGAAAGGCAAGGGGTGAAATTTTCTGACGGCTCTGACTGGGTTGTCTTACTTGTGTGGCATAGTGCAGAGTCCTGTTCCAGCAGCCACCCTTATGACTCAGGGCTGTACTACCTTCTCAAAGTACTTGATGTATGCCATCGTGTTGAGTCTGAGGCCTTATGGAAAGAGGAATGGATGCATAACGTTGCCATCACTCCAAATACCATGATGTTGGCTGGATATATAATCAAGATCTTTTCGAATCTTCTGCATTATCCCCATATTGACACGCAAACACACTGAAATGTTGCTGTTGGAAATTCTGGCGCGTATTCCAATGAGTACATCATGCTGTTTTGAAAATTCTGACGGAGTGAAATGCGTTATGCTGCTCTTTTTCCCACAGACAGTACACAACCGACCCTATTATATTGTGCAGTCGACAATATCAATTACAAACAAGGTGCATACTCAAAGTTAATAATATACAATGACGTCACTCTCACCCTATATATATATATATATATATATATTGATATATATATATATATATATATATATATATATATATATATATATATATATATATATATATATATATATATATATATATAGGTGGGTGACGATATATATATATATAGTATCAGATATATATATATATATATATATATATATATATAGTATGTGTGTACCCATTATATGCGGTGCTTATTGCAGAAAAATTGTAGGCTTCCCATTTATGCTTGGTTGGGCACCTCGGTGTGGTGTAATGATCAGCAAGCTTGTCTGGCTAGAAGAATTACGACTGAGTAGTGAGTTCGATCCTCACTGGGTGCTCCATACTTTCGGCCTTGTGCCACATCTGAGCTACGCTTCGAAATTCACTACCCTATATCAATGCCTCTCAACAAGTTGACCTTGTTTGTATGTGTGTATATAATCAGTAGACCTATTTCAAATACTAATTCAGATAATTTATTTACACATTACATAAAGGCCCTTTCGAATCTTCTAAAGCCTCCTCTTCCTGTAGTTCAGGTCAGCTATGAGATCTTACTGCTTGTATAATTTCTCCCATTACAAGTTATCACCTGTTACTTGCAGAAGAAATGACCACTACCAATTAATCCCAATTACCTTTCAAAATATCGACAAAAACGTTTTACAAGAATATTTGATTACATTTAAATATGTTCCTGTTTATTAATAAAACGTTTAATAAATAACTGTGAAGTTGCATCACTTGCATAATACTGTCTACGTTTTGGGGATAATTTTCATAACATATTGCTAAATTAGCCTTTTTCTGCTTTAATTTTTAAGTCAAATTATAATAAGTAGGAAGGTTTCATTTTATCTCAAGTGAGATGCGATGCAAATTTTGTGAGTCATTATTTTCTTTACTCGTATCATTAGAAGTATTTTTCAGTCGCTGTGTGTTTTTTCTTTCTTTTTTTTTTTAAATTTCCTCTCCATATTTTGTCATAAGAATCGTTTTTCGTGTCTCGGGTTTTGGGTTTTCTATCCTTCATTTTCTTTCGATAATGTTATGGGAAACATTTTCTGAGTCGTAATTCTTTTTTTAATTTCCTGTCGATGAAAGAGAATCATTTTTCCTCCTTTTTTCTATTTTTTTACATCCTTTCCATAGTGCCAATGAAATACTATGTGAGCTTTGTTTCTTTTTCACCTACCAGGCCAAGACTTTTCATGAGCCATTTACCCTGCCCACAAGGTTATAGAAAATATTTTATTTCCTCTTTTTCTTCTGTTTTTTTTTCTATTTACTCTCCATAGTGTGATGGGAAGGGCCATCCGAGTCAAGATTCTACCTGTTCGTAAGATTCATGGGGAGATTTTTGTAATTCACGGGTGTTGTTTTTTCTAATAATCTCTATAAATCAAAGTAAAAATATCGTTGAATAGTTTCATTGCTATATTGAGAAATAAAATAGTTACTTACTTCCGCGCCATATGTAATATTAATTTTAAAAAAACAAAAACAAAAACAAAAAAAACTAGAAGTTGCACGCAATTGGGTGTCATATCTGCTGATATTCCAGCCGGTTTTGAGTAGTGCCCTCCTAGGTGGCCCGGTCGATATTAAACGATTTACAAACGTCTGTAATTCAAAGCTTTTTTTTTCTCTTTTCATTTGAACGTTCTGTACAGAGAATATCCTTTAGGAATTCGTCTATTGTCCATTTTCCAGATATGACCCCACCCGTTAAGAGAGCACATGCTGCCGACCTGCCATCGTTCATGGGGTGAAATGTTTTACGTAGATTTCAATATATCTACCCAAACGTACCGTTACTTGTTTCCGGTTTTATATCAGCATACTTGAAGTTGTTCATATCTGGTTCTGACGAAAGCATCACATAGGAAAAGCAATCTTACATAAACTTACTTTTAAAATCTTTGCTAAAAATCATTCACCAGTTCAGACAATACACTGATATCAACCGCCATCGTACTTACATAGGATCGACTAATCCTCGTTACATTCGTATTCCATTAGTAAGGAGGAAATTCCATTCACATAGCTTCTTCACAAGAAGGGTTATTTTGTACAACAAACTCCTGATTAGATGCTTCCCCGATCACGACGATGATAACTGCTTCAAGTCTAGGGTCAACGGCTTTCTATTCTATATCCGTTCATAATATGTCCTTAACGCACTTACAACTGTTTAATTCTTCTAAATTGCGTGAATCGTGCATTGATGAATAACCATATATATATATATATATATATATATATATATATATATATATATATATATATATATATATATATATATATATAAACAACTATAGATGAGCATTTTAAATTCTCACTGTGTAATACCTCAGTATCCGGTTTTGTAAATTCAGGCGAAATTGTCATGCATATTAACCCTTTTTTGAGACGTTATTTTGTTTCATTCCCGAGCAAACTAGTTTTATTATCAACCTACCGTAAAATAATGGATATTCGGCTTACAGACTTAACAATTTCAACCGAGAGACATTTTATGACGAACATTAAAAGTAAAATATAAATTGAAAAAAAATCACGAGAAAATGTCCATTAATCTAAAGTTTATTGTTGGTTGTTAAGATTTTTTTCCGATTGAATAGGTTTTAATATTAAATGGGACAGAGGGTGAGGCACATACAGATAAGTAAAATTGAGCTGGTTGCCCAGTGCCTGAAATTATGTGGTCTTCAGCTAAGGAAATTATCTAAGCAAAATCAATCATGTTGAGTGGCTCGTCAATAGCCTAAAACTAGGAAGAACGTAAGAATAGGTATTGCTTTTTTTTCGAAGTTGTTTCCAACTGACAGGTATGTTTATTTTATTTTTTTTTTTTAAAGGGTAATGTTCTCTAGAATGATAAAAGAAGTCGTTGCGTTTGGACGCCATTTTGTTACAACTCAAGTATGTTCTTAAGCTCCCCTTCATTGAAATGAGAAAGTGTGTTACTTAATAGTTTTTTTTGTTTTATTTGAGTGTATCATAATAATAAAAAAAAGATAATAATGGTGATTATTATTGTTATTGTTTAGCCATACCAAACAAGCTGATGTAGATTAAACCATCAGTGATTTTTCCAAGACTAGCTTAGATGTGGCACAAGGCCAAAAGTATGGGGCATTCAGTGAGAATCGAACTCACTAGTAATTGTTCTAGCGTGACTACCTTGCTAACCATTACACCGCCTCGAGGATCCCAACCCTGTACCCATCAGTAGTAAAGTTGTACAGGGTTAAAAGCTTAACCCGAAGGCTTTATTCTTGCTGCGCAGTATCAATCATTGCTAACTGGAAATTGCCAAACACTGAAAAATTGTGTTAACCCGAAATACATATTCTCTGATAATTAGAAACAACTATCTTGTATCAGGTTGTACAATGTTAGGACCCCACTTAATATAAAACTCAGCATGATAGAGAGGGTCAATATTTGCACTGCAAAATATGCAACTTTTTACGGGATGGAAACTGGTAGACCCAGTTACACAGAAAAAGACAAGTAACATTTGTATTGGACTTTGCAATACACACAAACAAAACAATCAAAACTAATCGCCCAGACATCGTGATTAAAGACCACAAAAAATAGAATCTGTTTTATTATTGACATGGCAGTCCCTGTCTCTGTAGAGTGTGATGAATATTTGAAGTTCTTCAAAAATCTATCAAGGATCTTGAAATGGAAATATAAAAAAGATGTGACACACGAGGACAACAGTAATTTCCAGTTGTAATTAGAGCCCTCGGATTGTTTGGAAAAGGTTCTGATTGACTGATTGTGAACAATGCCTTAAATAAACACCAAAGAATTCTAATCATAATTACAGCTCACGTATTACGAAGAGATTTATCTATGTAAATGTTATTTTGTATTTTTTTTTTACATAATTGATCAGTAGAATAAGTTACGAAACTATTTCTGTTTTTATGGATCTGTTTGTACCCGGAAGGAAATGTATATACAACAAATATCAAAGGGAATAATAATATTAATACTACTACTAATAATAATAATAAATCAATAATGAAATCGATATATTTAAAACGTGGCGCATGAGGACATCAACAATCACTGTTGTAATTGGAGCCCTAGGATTAGTTGGAAAAGATTGCCGTATACTAATTGAAGGGATTCCTGGAAGTCCATGTCTCAAAGAAATACAAAAAAAAATTGTTCTCAGAAGTACAGCCCACACTTTACGAGGGGCTTTATCTATGTAATATATATATATATATATATATATATATATATATATATATATATATATATATATATTGTTCAGAAATTGTCATGATGCCATTTCTAACCTTAGGTCTTTGGGCAGGACACGGAAAGAAATGTGTACATGACAGAAATCAAAAGAAATAAAAACAATAATAATAATAATGAAAATAATAAGAAATTATCATGCCTATCAAAATAATGTACATTAATAAAATGTCAAGGGTTTAAAGCTGAGAATATTCTTGTAAAGAAAGGGATTAATTTTAATAATAGAGAAACAATAGTCACGATAGAACAAAGTTCAAAATACTCATGATGGGATCAAGCCCAAGTTTCGTAGAAACGCCATTTGTCAGGGACAGATAAATCTATTGGCTACATTAGCAGGTATCATAACTATATATGCTGTATAAAGATCGCTAATCATTTTTATTCACAACGGACAATTTCAACAATTTGTATAGATTCAGTCAACAAGTTCAATGATAGATGAAACGTCGATAAAAAATGGTAATGTCAGCGGACTTATAGTTCAGACATATTCTCCGTACTGGGCAAAGCCAATTCTGAGAGTCACTTGTAAGTGTTGTAATCTCTTTACATTAAATCCTACCAGACAGCTTTCTCTAAACAGAGGCGGTCCTTAATGAGCTTAACAGTAAATAGCCTGTAAGCGTTATGTGACGACATGGAAGTTTTTTTCTTGGATTTTCCTTTTTTATTCGTTATGCACAGTTAATTCTTAATCTTATTTCTGATAGGAGAATAGCGAAAACCAACATAGCTATTTTTTTGTTTTTTTTTGTTGTTAAACAAGTTAAAAAATATGGGTAACTGATAAAATATTACCGTATAATGGTAATATCTAAATACGTATTTGTATTACCTATTTCTGGTAAAAAATTTTTTCGGTTACCCACATGTTTCTATAATTGTTCTCATATTACTGTATAATGGTAATATCTAAATACTTTTCTGTATTTCGATATTACCATTTTCCGGTAATATGATATCTGTTACACACATGTTTCCATAAATTTTAAAATAAACCGTTTATATATATATATATATATATATATATATATATATATATATATATATATGAAGAAATATAGTCTTAAGTGTGCTATATTTATGAGATAAAGAGCTCAATATCAGAGATAGAGCGTGCGTAAATATAAAAGTGATCATAGAAGTCAAAACTTAAAAGTGAAGTCTGTTTCATGCTAGACGCAATCGTCAGGCCTCACGATTGCGTCTAGCTAAAAACAGACTAAACTAAGTATTGCCTTCTATGATCATATATATATATATATATATATATATATATATATATTTTTTTTATATATATATATATTAATTTTTTATTTTCTTATTAAAAATATATATATATATATATATATATATATATATATATTATTTACATTGATTGGATTATTTGTTAAATAATAGTTTAGTAGATTATTATTTTTAGAAGGAATAGTATCGTTGTTGACTTCCTGACATGGAACTTTGCGGTCAGATGAAAGACAAAACATAAAACAGTAGCCAACTATTCAAGTCACAACTCCTTGGGTCAAGTCAATGAAACCAACCAAGGCTTTTATGAAATGGGACATGTGTCTTTGGGTGGAATTGCCGAAAAGTTGTGAATATTCAATAAAGACGTGGGTAACAGTCCAAACAATGTAAATATTATAAATAATACAATATTTATATATATATATATATATATATATATATATATATATATGAAAAGTGTATATAAATATAAATAAATATATATATGTATCATTATTTATATATTTTATGCGCGGTACTTATTAGAAAGCGCTCAATATCAAAGATAGAGCTAACATATTTGGTTGGATAGATGTGAGTTTGTGACCCTGGGTTTCACGCTTTAGCGATCGTCAGACAAACTGATTAATGTTTTAAAATATTTGGGTTTATGTAGATTGCGTGTATTGGTGTTATTGTGGAAGTGGTGGGGGGAAATTTCGTCGTTTTGTCATTCATCGTACTAACGCAAACATCGATGCATGCAGACACATATACATACTTGGTCGTCCGTCGGGACTCATGCATATATAAACATATGTGGGCAGTTTCGGCTATGACACATGTATGTATACGGGTGGTGTTAAAAAAAAATTTCATATTATGACATGGATACATTCACGAGACATTTAACGAGACATTTATGCCATGTTCCAATGTTTAAATTTCAACATTTCAACATACAAATAATATATGTATAAACATAACACCATATATTTATGTATATATATATATATATATATATATATATATATATATATTGAATAATAAAAATCTTAAAAATTAAAATATTCAGACGAACAATGCTGTATATTAATACTTACTTTCGTTTTTATTATTATTTAATTTAGATTCGTTAGATATAACATTTAAATATATATATATATTTATATATATATATATATATATATATATATATATATAGAGAGAGAGAGAGAAAAAGACAAAAATTGTTAGACTTCTTTTCGGATGTTATGAAAGCAATTGTGATTAATTCTCTTGAGAAATTCATGATCATCACACGTAGTATTAGATTAGAAGGAAACGCAAGTCCATGTAGTTGGGTCAAGCTCATCACTTCATAATTTTTAGCTGATCTTCTAGTCATCCTGAATCCATAGACAGATAAATTAATATATATATATATATATGTGAAGAAATATAGTCTTAAGATGTGCTATATTTATGGGATAAAGTGCTCAATAACAGAGATAGAGCGTGTGTAAATATAAAATCAACATATAAGTCAACACTTAGAGGCATCAGTTGTTTCATGCTAGCTGCATTGTCCAAATATATATATATATATATATATTTATATTTGACAAGGAAGCGGGCATAGTTTTAAATATATATATATATATATATATATATATATATATATATATATATATATATATATATATATATATATATATATATATATATATATACAAGTACAATATTATTGGTATAACTGCCATAAAATCATGTTTGAATGACGATTTAAATTAAAGCCATATATATATATATATATATATATATATATATATATATTCTAGGTTTATTTCAAACGTTTAGGTACTGTTTAAATGGTAACGGATCTAAAGGATATCAGTTAATGTTTTGAATTTTTACACCGTGAACTCTGTCGTTCACTTGTTTTGATTCTTTAAACCAATTTAGTGCCCCATTTTTCTGAATTCAAGGAGAGACGAAATTCCATCGGATGCTTAAAAAATTTGCAAATGGATATGTTTATATTTTAGATATATATATATATGTTTCGATCAGATTCATTTTTTTTTTATCAACCCTGATGTAATTTCTTTTGATTTGCTTTTAAAAGAAAATTTCCAACATCATATCCATCAACAACAAGACTATCTATAAACAATTTTACACATAAGGATCACGTCATTCTATGGATTGTTAGTAAGTTAATATTATATTAAATCTGCCAGCGAAGAGAATTCGCCATTTATTACATTATACTGGTAATTGATGCATTGCATAAGTAATACATTAATTGAGATATATATATATATATATATATATATATATATATATATATATATACATATGTGTGTGTGTGTGTGTGTAAATATATATATATTTGTTTGATTAAACTAATTATTATTATTATAACGTTTACTAAAATTGGGTTCATAAAAACAGTTATGTTTAACCTCATTTGATTTTATTACACGGAAAAATATTCGTGAAAAAAGGATAATGCTACTGATTCTTATAAAAAAAACGATTGTTATTTCTTTAATCAGACGTATGTAAAAATTTTTTTTTTATAAATATAAAAAATATATATATGAAAAGTTTGTATATATATATATATATATATATATATATATATATATATATATATATATATATATATATTAAAACGAATGATATATAAATGTGTTCTTCTTATAACATGCCGTTTTAATAGGCCTGTTACTAAATTTTGAGGAATAAAAAGCTAACAATATGATAACGATGTTGCCGATAAAATAGACGACAGTTATTATATATATATATTTGAATTAAATTGAAGCACGAAAAGAAAGATTTTCCAGCCGGAGTTTTCGGATATGCTTGTGTTCTTTTTTAAAAAATATACGAGAATTGAGAAAAAAAATAGGACTTACTCTTCAGCCGAATGTTTGGTCAGAGGGTTACTTTTGTAAATTATATTCTTTGTGTAAACTCAAATCCCTGTATAAATCTCAATGTTTGATTTTATTTCGAAGTTATATTTCAGCTCCGATCTGCATCTTTCTTGGCTGCTGTTGAATGAAGACGCTAAAACCACTCGTTTGATGTCATCAGTGCCATAAAAAAGGGTGTTGTAGTTTGACGCTACAGAGAAAATCGTTGTTGTTGCTGTCTTTCATGTCTATTTATGGTTATTGAATCACAGACAAAATTCCATTTCGGTTTCTCCAACACAACTTGCTTTTCTGTATTGGTGACAGAAAACTAAATATGTAAGATTTGAACTCCACGCAGTGGAATCCGCCAAACAGACGAGATCACCGCATCGATTTTTATATTGGAAGTACCAGGAACAACCTGGACAAATTTATACAAAACAACCAACATCAAACTATCAACAACAAGAATGTCACCATATGTTTGTGTTTGTATATATATATATATATATATATATATATATATATATATGAAACATGAGGATTAGTTTCATTTATGTTACAATGAAACATTCATACAAAAAGTAAATTAGTAAAGTCAATTATATAACATGGCGAAATCCCTTCGCTAAGAAAATTTAATATGTATACAGATACACACACACGAATACACACACACACATATATATATATATATATATATATATATATATATATATAGGGAGAACGAAATTAATATACATTTTACCGTTTACAGCATTAATTCAAAAGAGGTCTCAATACCAAGTGTCGAGCAATAATTATTTATTATAATTTTTTTATATGCGGACAAAAACAATTACTCGCTAAAAAGAATGCATTCTTCATTCGATGCATCGAAAACAGAATGCATCGTTTTTAGTGATAATTGTATATGTATATATATATATAAAAGTTTTATTTCACACAAACCCATATTAACAATCAGAAAATATGCGCAGATCATATACATAGAACTGAATATATGCAAAAGCCTAAAACCCAGGCTCACAAACTTCTATACAAACGGCTGAATATGTAAATTTTTATCACTGATATTGATGTGATCATTTTCACCATTAAAACAAAATATAATAAATATATATATATATATATATATATATATATATATATATATATATATATATATATATATATATATATATATATAATTTATAAAATAATATTTATATTCGTTGAACCTTTAAACAGTGAGTTTTTCCATTGTTTGATTAATGCTTGGACGTTCTTTTTTTAAAATGTTTCTGATACGAATCAAATTAGTCCAGAGCGATTATTCTCTTTGAAATAAAATTGGTTTAAGGTCGTAGAGAACCGCCGTAGTAAATCTTTCAGTCGCAAATCTTGAAACTTTAAAGAAAAGTCTGCTTCCAAAACACTTTTTCTCTACGAAATAAACTCGAATCTAGTTTAGTGAAGACGCCATCAAAGTTCTAATCAACCTTGCACAACTGATGGCTTTTATTTTTTACACATTGCATTTTGCATTTATTATCTAGTTTCTGCAAAGTTTTTGTGAAACCAAACGACATTTATTGCTTTGTGTCTGCAATTAAATCTACCGCTGATATATAGATAATAAGTTTAGATTATGAAGGCAAAAGATAGAGATAAAAATGTAATACGTTTATGTATTATCATAATTCAAAGAAAGGGCGATTTACTTGTTCGCCTTGAAAATCAGCATCCGCCATTTTTAAATTGTTTTGAATAATAATAACTGTCAACTGTCGGGAAAAAAGCCATCACTTCAGATACCAAAAAGGCAAATAACATCGATTATATTTAATAATGCAACATTTCTTAAAATGTTTAGAAATTTAATTTAGTAACCACGAGTTTTAGTTTGTTTATTATATATATATATACATATAGATATATTTATAATATATATAATGATTATTTAGAAAATATATAGGTTTTTCCGAGCGAGTATATCTTTTTATAATATTTTTTAATATATATATATATATATATGATTATATATCAAATAATATATATATGTGAAAATTATAGAAAATAGGAAGGAACTGGTTAGGTAAATAATCCAAAGTTCTTTAGTATTTTAGTTATTATTTTATAAAAATAATATATAAATATATATATAAATATAATTATTTATTTAAAAATATGATTCCAAATCGCTACATAAGAGGTCTCATGTTTAAAAAACAAGAGCCGAAAACTTCAATATAATCCTTTAAATTCAATTGAGTTGAAATTAAAATGGGCTCCATTCCATCTTCAAGCGAAATTTTTGTTGGAATAACGTATATCTGAAATTTACTTGTTTTAAAAATTGAAATCAAAATCCTCATGGTAACAGCTAGGGTGAATTGTCTAAATTGGGTAGGCGAGTGTAGGGTGTTAATAATAAGTAGCGGTATAGAGATACTTTCAAGGTGTCAAGTCGGGGAAAGGTGGGGGTGTCAAAAATGAAACGGAAGATGTATTAAGCTTTCGTCTAGTTTGCTTGTCTATGGAGATTTATTTATTTATTTTATTTTATTTTTATTATGAAAGGGAATTGTGCATAAAAAAAGAAAAACTTTCGTAACGTTTGTTTTTTTTGACGACTTCATAAAGGGTTATCTTTTATGTAAGGTATTTAAACTACTAATTTGGGCTATGGATTATGAAGGGTGTTATGTTGTATGCATGTTTGTAGTTAATTATTCCTACTATGAATCTGATGATTGGGCTATTTGTTAAACAAGTTATATATTTTTTTTATCTAATAATTCAAACCAAAAATCTGATGATGCCTATAAAAAAACCGTTAACTCGTGTCTATTATTTAATAGATTATTATTATTTAGAAGTTTAATAATGTGCAATTTTTCATGGAGGCACAAAGGGCATGGGTCATCCCAATTTTTACATATTCTAGCTTTGTCAATAATTTTCCATTTAACTTTTGGTGTCTTATTTGTTTCCTTCAGGTGCCAAAAATATTTTGATAGTGAAGTCTGATTTCTTTTTGTTTATATTATTAAAGGAGCACTTATAATGCCTCCATCTATTTTTAAAATTATTCTTCGTGGACCCAATGTATATCATCATATTGAAATGCTAGGGCTCTCTGTGGATGAAATAGTACATTGGTATATACAGAATTAATACAACATTTATTATATTATATATTTATTTATATATATATATATATATATATATATATATATATATATATATTATGAAAAATAATATGATTAAATTTTGCTCTCGTCAAAATATCCTCCTTCGAAAAGCCTTGATTAATGCATTGAAATTTATTAAAATTATTCATGTAAAATATTTTGCAATAATATATAAATTTCAGAATTGATTCGATTCTTTTATTAAATATATATATGAACTCTTTAAATTATTTAATTTGAAATGGTTTCACACTTTTGTTAATTTCATCACATGTTTTGATGGGATTAATTTTAAACTTTTTAATTGTATGGTATATATATATATATATATATATATATATATATATATATATATATATATATATATATATATATATTACAATATATATATATATAATAATTTATAATGAAACATTAATATTCCATTTTTTTATAAAATATTTGGAATGGGATCTTTAAATTTTTTATCAAAAGAATAACCTTTATATATATTTTTATAGATATCCTAAATAGATTCCTTTTATACCCTAAAAATATAGGACTATACAAAGATGACGGGTAATTTATTTTTTTATAATATATTAATGGTCCGTAAAAACATCCCAAATTAAAAAGAAAATAAATTTTTATTTTCAAATTTCTAGTATTTAGAAAAGTGTTTTCTTCCAACTTAAAAATAGTAAACTTCCTAGACGTTACATTTAATCTGAACAATAATATTATAAACCCTTCCAAAAGGAAAACCAATCACCCATATATATAAATATCCACTCCAATATACCCGAAATCAATAATTAAACAAATCCCAAATACAGTAAATGCTAGAATAAATAAATATTATCCTCCAAAAAATATTTTAACCAGAATAAATATAAATAGAATACAATAATATTTTTGTTAAAAATAAAATATAAATACAAACACTAAAAACATATAGATAATAATATTTGCAAATAAAAAATCCACTAAATAAAAAATAGGAAAAAAGAAAATTATATGGTTCAACCCACCTTTTTGTAACCTCTCCAATATTAATATAGGCAAATATTTATTATTTGATGAAAAAAACACTTTAACAAAAATGCATCTGATGAAAAAATATTCAACAAGATGAATCTAAAGATTAGCTAATTCTTGCATGAAAAATAATATGGAAAGAATTATTAGCTCACACAACAGTAAAATTTTAAAAGAACTTCAATATAATCTAAGACAAAATCAGGATACAACACGAATGGAAAAATCAACATGCAACTGCAGGGCAGGATCAGAGTTGCCTAGTTGAAGGAATATGCATGGTTAGAAACACAATATATGAATTTTAATTTTCCCCAAAGAAAAGGTTGAAGAGAAAAAGATATACATTGGAATATCAGCGGGAGATTGGAAACACCGACTATACAACCATCGCCAATCCTTCAAAATTAAAAATAAAAAAAACATTTTCACTATCAAATCATTATTGGTTTTTTTTTCAATGGCCTAACACCACAAAAAAAAGTGGAGAATAATATCAAGAGCAAAAGAAATCAAAAAAAATTCAGAGACAGATGCAACTTATGTTTGAAGGAGAAAATCTTCATAATCAAACATAAAGATCCAGACATACTACTAAATAGACACAATGAACTAGTTTTTTAAATGCCGGCACAAAAAACAACCTAAACCTAAACATAAGTACACTAAGAAATAATCATATAGGAACAGCAATTTGAATGTTTTATATTCCCTTTGTTTTTAGAAATATTACTATATACATGAACGATAACACATAACTATATGTATACAACTATGATAATGTATTTGCACACTGAGACACCTGTTGATATGTACATGTATATGTTTTTATACGGAAAAAAAGCAAACAGATTTTTTTTTTTTTTTTTTTTTTTTTGTCTAGTGTGGAGATGTACAATTAGTTAGGTACTTATATGTTTTGCCATAAATATGAAAGATCGGGGTAATATAGGTGTAAAGACATAGATAATGTAATTAAATACTGAGATAGTCTTCGAACGCAGGCATAAGTGGATGCACAGGTGGACATGAGAATAGGGACAAATACGTAAAATAAATATATGTAAGTGCAAATTAACGCATATGTGGGTAATGTAGATATTCTGCAAATGCGTATGCATATGTGTGTGTATATATATGTATATATGTATGTATGCATATATATATGTCATGTATGTATATATATATATATATACGTATGGATGTGTAAATATATATATGTGCGTATGAATATATATGGATATGCAGATGTCCTTGTGTATATATGTATATATATAAGTATAAGTATATATGGAGATAGGTATAGAGACATGTGGATGTGCGTTTTCTCTGCAGGTGTATATGTGTAAAGATGGAAATATACATATATTTTTCATTTGTGAATGAATGTGTGTAGGTGTATATAGGAACTCATAGGCATATCAGACGATATATTTATATGGTTACAAATAGGGTTTTAAGACATGTGTAGATAAAAAATTGTAAAAAAAAGGGACCTAATTTTCTGCTATATAACATCTCTTCCAAATTTCTCCTCTAATATTCTCCAATTGGAAGTGAATTTTAAATAGCACGAAGGAAAAAGTTTAAGATTAGTATTTTAATTGAGATTGAAAGATACTACCCCAATGTGGAAAATAAAATTATTTAAATGGGAATAACTGTTGATAATTGGATACATAAAAACAACCACGAGTTTACTTAATGAACAAAAAATCAAAAACAATCACGAGTTTACTTAATGAACAAAAATCAAACGAATAAATGTCAACCTAACAAGCTATAAGATAAAAGTTTTTAATCGAAAAAAAATTACTAAATATAAAATGGATTATTCTTTCAATGTTCTGTCTATGGATTTTTCCAATCGACTGTTTCATAGAAAATACCCAAAACTCCACCGAATTTCAAATTAATTTCTTCGTAGATTGTTTTAAAATTTAGATATTTATCAAACCTTAACCTCCCAAATATGCACGTTAAAGTAACGCGAACTGACAGCGTCGAAGAATTTGAATGAAACCTGTCGTGTAATTTATTGGGGTTGTTGTAACGTCTTCCTTTAATGTAGTCCTTATCATTCACCCCTTAACCACCTTTATCTAGAGACGAGACGCGTTAAATTTGAGCAACATCCAGCCGACACACTGGGGTTAAAATAGGAAACTAAAATGATACATATGACACACTCATATCTCTCTCTCCCACCTCACTTCCTCACTTCGTTAACTTTGCGTATACTTGATGTGGTCCGTAAAAAAACGTGTGAATTTCTTTTCATTTTTCATTTCATCTTTTGGAAGTAAAGTCTGATGATCCAGAATCCTGTTAAAGGGGTTATGGTGAAATAGTTTATTACATGGAATCTTAACGTGGTCTGTCTTTTATTCAAACATATATATATATGAATATTTATATATATATATCTCTGGATATCATCCTCCTCAGGTCTACCCATACGGATTACCTAAATTTCATAAACTATATATATATATATATATATAAAAAATATATATAATATAATTTAAATATAATATAATAAAAAATATATAAATATTTAATCGGTTATATGCTTAATTTTAATTTATTGTTGTTTTTTAGAAAACAAAGAAAATGGATTAAAATTTTTTAAATATATAAATATAAAATACAGTAAAATAAAAAATGTCTTATTTAAATAAATTCATATCACGCTTTATCGGAACCATTTATTTAAATATTGTTCATTAAAATCACAAAAATATTAAAATAAATATTCAAATATATGTCTCCCATATAAATAAATATATATGAAAATAACATGAAATGTAAAAATTTTATAAAAAAATCAGAGATATTGATGATTGCACATGCGCATAAAATATATGAAAATTGGATATAAAATAAAAGAAGTTTTGTTTAATCTCTATATGAATGTTAAATATATGATAAAGGGATAGATATAATGTAAATAAGAAAAGTGAAAATTAGTCATCACCATTGAAATATAACTGTCTTATTTTCATTGTTAAACACAATAGCCAGGCAATTAATAAATGACAATTTAAAGTACTATGAAATGATTAATCTAAATTAATTTTTTTGAATTTCAATGTATATATAATCACAATATACAAACCGAAATTGCACTGAATTTGATATAATTTTTATTTTTAAAATATTTTTTGAATTACTTTTATGATTAACAACAGTCTAAATTTAATTTTTAAGTCAAATTGAAAATTTTTAAATTAAAGAATGATTTTTATAATCCTAATTTAAAATAAAAAAATTTGTACGGTTTGTATATATTTTAACATTTTTTAAAACTTAATTATTTAATGCGAAATTTAAACGGTTTGTATATAAAACGCCCAATTGAACAAACAAATAAATAAATGAGATATTCAGATAGACAATAAATAAAACATATTTTATATATATATTTATATAATAACGACTTGTAGGCGCGATCATAAAAATATCCCTCATGGAAATAATAGAGAATGAAAAACATTAGCCTTGAAAAAGATACCCTACCCAACCTGAGCAAAACCTCTCAGAAGATGATGAATCTATCGATAAGAATTAACTCTCTCAAACTGAACCAAGATGAAATGATACCTATATATATAAATATAACAATGAATGTTATTACGAACCAGGCTTAAAAACATATAAAATAAAACCAAGAGATAGCTTATTGATTTAAAAATTTCGCTTGAAGATGAAACGGATTTTTTTTTTTAATTCAACTTAATTTAATAATTATTTGATGGTTTCGGCTCTCGCTTTGAAAGATGAGAACTCTTTATTAAGCGTTTTTTTTTCATAGTTTCATTTTTAAACCAAAAATATTATAATATATATATATATATATATATATAGAGAGAGAGAGATAGATAGATAGATAGATAGATAGATATATAAAAATATATGTATATAGATATATATACTCATATATATATATATGTGTGTGTGTGTGTGTGTGTAAAAATCTTTAAATAAGTTGTGTCTGAGACACAATGTGATTTCAGATCCCCAAGAGATACAATTGATATGATGTTATCCGGTCTTTAAATAGGAGAAATTCGACCTGAAAAAATAAATTGTTAATAAATAATGTCGTACTCTGGACCTTTCTACGTGATTTAGGGTTCTATAGATTGAATGAAAATATTCAAACTCTTTCAGCTTGATAAAATCTTCATTTTTTTTTGTTGGAACCATTGTCGATAGACAATGGAACTCTGCAAATGAACACACCTCCTCTCAAGTTATTCTCTTTTTTTTACTATATATATTCATATATATCTTATAAAAATTATAAATTTCTAATCAAAAATTCTTTTTTCTTTTTTTCCAAAATAAAGCAAAAAGTTTTCCAGTAGAAGTTGTACAAGATGCAAACCTCATTTTTCTTACGAAAAAGAAATGTTAAACCTAATAAGAATTTGAAAATCTGTTAAATGTTTATCCTTTTTTTATATTTTATCAGTGGTAACATCAAAATAACTAATCAAATAAATACAGGCAATAAGAATATATATATATATATATATATATATATATATACACAAAAGGAAGAGGTTATATAAAAATAAACGAGAGAAAAAACTGTATAAAAAAGAAAGAGAAAATTCAAAAATTTTTTTGGTTGTAATGTGGATTTAAAAAAAATTTAGTTTTATTTGAATATCGATATATCATCAGAAAAAAGATATAATTTACTATTTTCTTTATCAATGATTTACATTGTAGTCAATGTATCTATCAATATAAAAAGAAACACTATTTATGTACACACCCTCGAGGTCAATGCTATGTTGAACCTAACATTTTGTTCAAAGTAAAAAAACTTTGGCACTTTATATATTTGTAAAATAATCTGTAAAAAAGTGAAAGAAATGGTTTCCATTAAAATTTCAATTTAAACTTAGAATCGAAAATAATAAGTTCTCAAAAAAAAAATCAGCCAGAGATATATTCTTCTTCGACTCTAAGATCAGTGTCTATTCATCCTTTATCCTGATTATATTTAATACTCTATAAAAATATACTATATATGTAAAAAAAAAAAAAAAAAAAGATTGCATCAAGAAAGAAAACATTTTTTACACCAGACATAGATATTCTAGAATATAATTTAAAAAAAATTCAAATAGAGAATTGCTCATTTACAACCATCATTTTTGGTCCTGGCATCTGTGGAGAATAGAATTTGAATTTTTCTTTTTACAGAATGTTCAGAAAAAAAGGGCCCAAAAACACCAAAACCCTCAGAAAGGTTTCAAGACGTTTCTTGTTGATGATAACCATTCTTTTTGGAAATTTTGTCAAAGACTAGTAAAAAAAAAATCAATAATCAAGTTTGTGAAAGTTGCAATCGTTTTGAATCAATGCAATTGAGTGTACGATATTGAAAACAGTTCTTAAGAATGATGCTGAAGACTTGATCCCCGAAGATATTCAGTCTAATCAGGAATCTAGTGAAATCTATGTTTTAATATTATTTCAAAAATGACAATATTGCAGGGTACTAATATATTTTATTGATAATATTTGCAATTTAAAATAAAAATTAAAAATTTCAATAAATAAAACAATGTATTTCATATATATAAAAAGTTATACAGGAGCTATATATTTTGAAAGTCATTCAAAAAACAATGTCCAATGGAAATCAACATGAAAAGATGAAATCGATTTTTTGTCAAGAGTAAAAAAAAATATTAAAATGTTCATACACATTTTTTTTCATACATACAGTATATAAGTTTATTAAAAATATACAAAAAAATTTTTTCAAGGGATTTCTAGTTTTTAATAAAAAAAAAAAATAAGCTAATATTAAAAATGATAGAATGAAAAAATTGAAATAAAAAGGAAATAGCGATTAACAAACATTAACGTTTTTTGGAAGATCAAATTTGATTGAAAATCATTTATTTCAAAATATAAAGATAGGAATTATTTCGAGAAGATTATAATTTTGAAATAATTATTAGAAATTGAATAACATAATATTTATTTTATTTTTTTTAAATTGATGAGATCTTGATTTAGACGAATTAAAAAACTTAAATTCAACTTAAAAAAAACTATAAAATTTTAAAAAGGGTTTATCGGAAAAATTAATTTGGCATTAGAAAATATTTTATAGTAAAGGCCATGGAAGAATCAAACTTATAGAGGTTCAAAAAACATTTTATATGAACATAAATTTAAGATCTAGACTGATATACATTTTTAAAAAAAGATTTTATGAAATTTTCTAAATCTTTTTATATATAATATATATATATATATATATAAAAAAAAATAAATTGTTAATGTCAAATGTTAAAATTAAAATCAATTGTTAAAAAAAAGGAAAATTTGAAACATTTAAAAATTTAATTTGTTTAATATAAAAATGTTTCAAATTTTTTTTTGAAAATATCTAGAGAGATATTGTAAAAAATTAAAGGAATTAACTTTATGAAAAACATTAAAAAAAAAGAAACATAAAAAGTATAATTTTTTAATTTTTTTATTTTTTTAAAAATAAATATACATAAAAAAATTTAAAGAAGATCAAATTAAAAGAATCGTAAGATTAAAACGGTTTAAATTTTTGCACCCAAAAATTTATTTTGCTTTTTTTAAAAAATAAAAAAATTATTTTATATAATTAAAAATTTACGAAAAATTTTTAATTTTTATTAAAAAAAATTTAAAAAAAAAAATTATAAAAACAAATTTTTATCTTTTTATTAGTAATGTTAAATTATTTATTATATAAAAATTATTTATTTATAATATTTCAATTTCTCTTCTAATTTTTTTTTTTTTTGATATTATTAAGAATTAAATTCAAACAAATGAAGGAGTTAAAACGAATGAAAAATAATTTTATTAAAAAATTAAATGATATGATATAATTTTTTTTTCCAAAATAAAATTTATATATTTCATAATTTCATTTTAAAAAATAAAAGTTATGAAATTATGTATATAGAAATAAAACAAAAAGAATTCAAAGAAAAAGGATTTTTTTTTTAAAATACGAAACTGTTTCATAACAAAGAAAAATTAATAAAATATAAGATTTCAAAAAGAAAAAAAAAATATATTCAAAAATATAAATATTAAACATATGAATGTCATCCAAAGACCCAAAAAATTTTTTTGTTGTTTTTATATATTATAAAGGGTTGGCTATATTAGTTTTACATTTTTTCAAATAAAAAATAAAATGACTGACTCAGACATCACGCAAAAATTCATTTAAAAAAAAAAATTTTGACGGCAGAATGGAAGGGAGGACAATATTATAATTTTATATCATTTCAATTTTTTAACATTCTATTCTAAAATATAAATAAAAATAAACATAAAATATTTATAAAAATATAATTATTTAAATATTTAAAAAAATTATAAATATTAAAATTCAATTTAAAAGTTAAAAATATGAACAGGAATTTATTTTATAAAATCAAATTTATAACATATTTTGAAGGATGTTTTGAAATTTTGTTCATTTAAAATGAAAAATTTTTCAAAATTTATAATATATTTAAAAATGAAATTTTCCAACATAAAAATAAAAACATAAAATTTATTTTTTTATGGTCTATTAATTTTTTAACATTTTTTTTTTTAAGAATAGTAATTCCAAAGTTTTAAAAATATTTTATTATAAATTTTACATATATAAATTTTTATATATATATATATATATATATATATATATATAATATATATATATATATATATATATTAAAAAATGTTTTTATATATATTTATCTAAAAACATGTGTGTTAAAAATTATATATATATTATAATATACGCACACACACACATTTAAAATTACACTGGTTACACACACACATGAACATATCTATATATATATATATATATATATATATAATTCAGATAGAACTTGAAACAAAAAATAAAATAAAAATAATAAAAATAAAAAATATTTTTATATTAGATCTTTCTATCAGAAAATTAAAATTTTTTTATTATTGCATTATTATTTTAATTTTAACACATCAGCAGATAGCTATTAATGTCAAAATTTAATCACAAATAAAAATTAAAAAAAAAATAAAAATTTCTATAGAATATTATCCATAACTACATGCACAAGAATGTTGTTTATTTTTTATAAATTTAAAAATTTATAAATAATATAAATGAATTTTTTTATGAGTATATTAAAAATAAAGTTGGCAAATTACATTATAGGTTATTTTTTGTTCTATTTTTTTAAAGTTATTATTATTCTTAGAACAATAACAATATTAATTTTAATTATTTAATTATATTTAAATTGAAAATATATTATAATATATCACGATTTTTTAAAAAATATAAAAATATAGAATTATAATAATTTATATATTTTGGAAATTTTTTTGTTTAATTTATCATTATTTTTATTATTATTAAATATTATTATTATTATATTTATTATTATTATTTCGTTTTTTATCAAATATTAAATTTTTCATACCAGATAATTTTAGAAAAAATATTAAAATTTTAGCATTTTACCATACATTTATTTATTTTTGTAAGAAAAAAATATATATATAAAATCACACAAAAAACATTTTACATAGGAATTTTTTTTTCTTAATGTTACTATTATTCAATTGGAAAAATGAATATTGGGAATTTAATTTTTTTATTATAATCCAATGAAGGATGTTAAAAAAATTTAAAATGTTTTTTATTATTCAATTTAATATTCATTTTTATATTATGTTTTAAAATTGATTTCAACAATGAAAAATAACACCAGACATACAAAATTTTTTAAAATTCAATATTTTATTCTTCATTTTGGGAATATTTAAAAATTCCATTTTTGATGACTTTAGAAAGTATAGGGTTATTTTTTATCCAGTTTTAAACTCTTTAAAAAAGTTTTTTAAATGATATAAATTTTTGAAAAACGACCTATATGAAATCATAATATTATTTCACTTTTAAAATTACTTTTACACATTTATCTAATTTAAATAAATCCATTTAAAAAAATATTTTTTATTATTATTATTATTATTATTATTATTATTTTTTTTATTATTATTATTATTATGATTAATTTTTTTTTTTTTTCTTTGGAAACACATTTCTTTTCGGGAAATCCAAAAAAAAAGGACAAAAAATTCGAAAGCGTATTTGATAAAATTGTTTGAAAAAGAAAAAAAAAAAAAAAATTATATAGATAAAATTTGTTTAGAAAAAGATTGGAAATACTTATCAGAAAAAAAATAATATTTTGAGGCATTATAAAAAAAAAAATCATTTATTTCAATTTTTAAAATGGAATTTTTTTTTATTCAGACAAAAAAGGGATCCAACTAAAAAAATTTTTTTGTTGATGTTTATTTTTATAAACATTTTGATTTTTTTTTTTTTTGTAAAATCATTTTTTACATTTATAAAAACTTTTTTTGTTAAAATTTATTATTATTAATTATTTTTTTTTTATTTAATTATTTTATTTTATAAATTTTTTATTATTAAATAATTATTTTTTATTTTTTTGTTATTATTTTTTTTTTTATTATTAAATTATTATTGTTTTCAAGTTAAATTTTTATGATATTAATACGTTCGCATTCTGATAATGAATATTTTTTGAACGTTTTAATTATTTCGATTTTATGGTAAAATATTTTAATGATGTTATTTGACTTTTTGTCGATTTCCTTATTATTAATTTGAAATATTTATAAAAAAATTATTATTTATTATATGATATTTTAAAAAGGGAATTCTTTTTTATTATTGATTTATAACCGGATAAATTTCAAGTAATCGTGAAATTTTTGAAATTTTTTGGCCTTGTTCAAAAATAAAATTTTTCAAAATGGATTAATTTTTTATCATTTAAAAAACAAAAAAAATATTTTTTTAAAATAAGAAAGAAATTCATTATTCATATTGATTTTAGTTTTTATTTATAAAAAAAACATATTTTTTTTATTCAAACATGTTTGAAAATTTCAAATGTGCATTTTTAAATTATTTCTAAAATTTTCATTTTTTTAATTTTAATATTTTTATTATTATTATTATTATTATTATTATTATTATTATTATTATTTATTTATTTTCTTTGATTTCTGGCGTTTACACATTTCTTTCCGGGTCCCGCCCAGGGACCTAAGGTTAGAAATGGCATCATGACACTTTCCACTGACAAAAAAAAAAAAAAAAAAAAAAAAATTACATAGATAAAGCCCTTCGTAAAGTGTGGGCTGTACTTTGTCAGAACATTTTTGTATCTCCTTGAGGCATGGACTTCCAGGAATCCCTTCAATTAGTCTACTGCAATCTTTTCCAACCAGTCCTAGGGCTCCAACTACAACAGGGATTGTTGATGTTCCCATATGCCACATTTTCGAGATTTCTATTTCAAGGTCCTTGTATTTTGACAACTTTTTGAATATCTTCAAAGATACATTGCAGTCAGCAGGGACTGCCATATCAATAAGGAGGCACCGTTTTTGTTTGTGGTCTTTAATAACAATATCTGGGCGGTTGGCTTTGATTGTTCTGTCAGTGTGTATTGTGTAGTCCCATAGAATTGTAACAGGTCCTATCTCCGTAACCGGGTCTGGGTGGTGTTCATACCAGTTTCTTTCAGTTTCCTTCCCGTAGAAGTTGCAGATTTTCCAGTGCAGATATTGGCCCACTCTGTCATGTCGGGTTTTATATTCAGTGGGTGCCAACATCGTGCAACCTGATACAAGATGATCAATCGTTTCTGGATATTTATCACAGAATCTGCATTTTGGGCTGACACAATATTTTAGTATATGTGCTTGATAATTCCTAGTTAGCAAGCATTGGTCCTGTGCAGCAAGATAAAACCTTCAGTTTCAGCTTTCAACCCTGCACTACGTAGCCACTGATGGGTACGGTTTTTGTCTACGTCAGCTTGTTTGGTACGGGCAGAGTATTGGCCATGAAGCGGTTTATCTTGCCATCGTTTCTGTATCTGGTCGGTTGCATTCGTCTTTGCTGTCTTTTTTTAGGTATTTTGCAGTTTCAGCCGGTGTATTGTGCTGTAGTTGCATCTCTACGCCCATTTGAAACTCCATTTTGAATTTGTTGGCTTTTTTTATTACGGAGTAAAGACGACTATTATTACTTTCATGTTCCTTGACGCATACCATCATCCAGTCTTCTGTAGTTTCCAAATATCTTTGGAGGCCAATTGTTGTAGTTTTGTAGGACAGTTCTAGTTGAACTAATCCTCTGCCTCCTTCGGATCTGGGCACATACAGACGATCAACATCAGCTTTGGGATGATGCATGCGATAGCAAGTGAGAAGCTTTCTCGTTTTGGCGTCCATTCGCTTAATTTTCAGCTATGGTCCAGTTAAGGACATTAAAGCTGTATTGCACCACAGGGACAGCCAATGTGTTTATGGCTGATATCCTGTTTTTTTGAGTTTAGCTCAGTATTTAGTACCAGACGTACACGCCTGTAGTATCTTTTTCTTATTTTTTCCTTCATTTGGGGGTGTTGTATGCCATCTCCTTCGCTAATTCCTAGGTACTTATAAGCTTCATCATGCTCCAGTTCCCTAATCTTTGTGACAAAATCTAAATCTATTAAGGGTGTTTCTGTAATTCTACCTTTCTTGAAAGTTACTTTTTTTTAATCAGAATCAAATTTCATACCTATGTATCATCAAATTATTTTACAATATTAAAAAACTCATTTTTGTTGAATATCATCCAACATAAATATTTCCCTTTTTTTAAAAAAGATTTTATGAGAAAAACCAATGTAAAATGAAGGATTCTTAAAACAGAAATTTGATATTTTCATATATTTTTTTACGGTTATTATTATTTATATATTATATATTATTATTAAATTATTATTATTATAATTAAATATTATTTTCAATATTGTTATAAATATAAATTAAAATAACATTCAAAATTTCAATTTGCACGATCTTATGTCGTTTTGCAATTTTTAAATCATTTTTATTAAATTATTATTTTATTATATTATTTTATATATTTATCTTATTTTTTAAAATTATTGCAAAGATTAACATTTTTATTAAAAAAACTTCAATATTTTATTAAAATTATTACATTATATTATTCAATTTAAAAGATAATTCTAGTTACAATCTGAAATATTCATACACTTTTCAGGTGTTTAATGATTTTATAAAATGATCCATAAAAATATACTATTTTTTATTTTATATCGAATTAAATTTATTAAATAAATGTCATTATATTTAATATTTTAACAATAGGTTTTTCAAGTTTTTAAAAAAATTATACATGCTAAAAATATAATTTCGGTTAAAAATTATATTTTTTAAATAAATTTTCATGAGGTTATATTTTTTTAAAAAATAAACAAAATCAAAAAAAAAATTATTATAAATTCGATGTCAAAAGATGGATAATAAGTTTAAAAAAATAAAAATAAAATTTATTTTCAGATTAATGATAAAAAATGGAAAAAACATAGACCGAATATAAATAAATCAGAACAAAAAAAAATAAATTTAATAATAATTTATATATTTTAATATATTTATATATATTATATATATGATATATATATATATATATATATATATATATATATATATATATATATAAATTTTTTATGTTGCAATATTTTTCGTTTATTATGAAGTTAATTTTTACAAACCGGAATTTTTTATAGCGAGATTTTAAATAAACTTTAAATATATTTAAAAATTAATAAATTAATTATATATATATTTATATATTATATATATATATAGAAATATATATATATATATATATATATATATATATATATATGAAGAAATTTTGAAAAAAAAAAAAAAAAATCCTTAAATGTATTTAAAAAATGAAAAAATGTCGACGTCTGACGTTTCGGTTTAATAAACCTTTTTCAAGACAATATTCATAAAAATACAATTCAGTTCAATATGACAAATACGATGGACATAAAAACACAAGTCTTATTCAGAACAGATAACTGAAAATTTTTAAAATGATCAGCCTTCCGTTTAACATGGTCACGTTGTCGTCACATGGGCGACGCTTTCATAACGATATTAAAAAAGTTTGTGATTATTTTTTTGAAAAGAAAAAGAAAAATGAAATAAATTCTATTAGGTTCTAAAATTTTATGTGTATGCTTGTCGAGCATCAATCTCGCTAAAAAAGGGGAAATATTAAAGAAACCAGGTCTAGTATTCACCGTGCGTGAGATGGATATTATACCTGCTTCATTTGATTTTGATATTTTTATTATGAAAATATTTTAATACTTTCACGGAATCGAAAAAAGAAATTATGATCTGCTTTAGTTTTGTTTACATTTTTAAAGCATTGTTAAAATTACCGAGACGAATATCTCGTTTATGTTCGAAAACACGAGATTTTAAGGACCTACCTGTTTCACCCACATATTTTAGGTCACAATTTTTGCATGATATTTGATAGATGCAAGCATCGGATTAATATGTTGTCTGCTGGTGCTATTTAATAACTACGGATAGTCCTAGTAGGTAATATAGTAGTTCTAATTTTTAATGCATTTAGATTATGAGAGATACGTTCGGTCAAATGGTTATTTGGAAAAAAGATGCGACCAAACGAAATATTATCAGAGGCAGCTGAAATTGTATCTTTCATTGATCTAGTTGTAGTGGCCTTTGAGGTGTCATTTTGCGCTGATGAGTGAATTTTCAATTTTTTTTTTTTTTTTAGCTCTCTGTAATAATTGTCTCGGATACGAAAAATATTTGAAAAGGTATCCTCAATATATGTAAATTCATCATTTAAATATTTTGATGAACAGATGCGAAGAGCCCTCAAATAGAATCCAATAACAATAATTTCTTAGTGTTAGTATCATGGTGAGAGTAAAAATAAATAGTCATTTTTACATGTAGGTTTACGATAGATTTGAATTCTTTTAATTTTTTTTATTTTTAATGAGTAATATCTAAAAAAGGTAAGGAATTATTAGATTCAAGTTCATAGGTAAAATTCAATAGTAGGTTCTATTCTATTTAATCTATCAGTAATCTCGTTTAAATCATGCTTATGTGGGTAGATAAATAAAATGTCATCGATGTATCGAAAGTAATTGTATCAGGTGGAATGACATCTTTAAAAGGTCCAGATTCAAGAAATTCTAGAAATATGCATGCTAGGAATCCAGAGAGAGGACTCCCCATCAGTAAACCAAATTTTTGTTTATAATAAATATTATTATATTGGAAGAAACAATGTGACAATAAAAAGGATGCATAATTTGATGCATTTCGAGATAGAGATAGGTATTTAAAGTCAATTTTTTAAGGTGGTTCTCTAATTGTTTAATGCATTTATCAACAGGTATATTAGTATATAAAGATTTGATGTCTAAGCTAGCTAGTAATTTTATTTATATCAATATTTCTCAACTTATTTAAAATAAGAGCCTGAATTTTTATATGTGCGTTACTTATTGGTGCCCAGAATTGGAGTTTAGAAATTTAGTTAAATACCTAGCGATATTATAGGATATCTGAGCCTATACCCGAGATGATGGGCCTTAATGGAATGTTAATTTATATATTTTTGGGGAGGCCATAAAAAGCTAAAAATAATTTGGAAAAAAAAAAAAATCATCAAACGCAAAATGACAATTCAAATTGACATTGAGACTTATAAATAAAGCATATCGATGTTCATCAACTATATATTTAAAAACTATTATTAATATTTAAAAAATTATTTGTTTTATATTCTTTAGTTCACTGTAAAAATTCTGTTTTGTGGATGAATTAGTTTTCTGCACGATGTATTAGATTCTTTATAAAAAAAAATTTTGTAATAATAGGGCATTCGCTCTAAAAAGTTAAGTGAAAATGAATTTATGCTTGTAGGTTTTTGGATAGGAATTTTCAAATTTGTTTTTATTTAATGTGTTTATAAATATGTATATATTTATAAAATTTTATTAGTAGTTTGAGTTTATTTTGAATTTAACAACAGAATTATTTTCGAAAAGTTTTTGATGTTGAATTTTATTTCATCTTATTTTTAAAGAATTTATTTATCATCAACATATCTTATGTAGATATATTTATTTTATTAAATATATATAAATATCTTAATTTCTAGTTTCGATTTAAAAAATTACTAAATATAAACCCAGGACTTAACCCATATAAAATTTATATATTATATATATATATATATATATATATATATATATATATATATATATATATATATTATGATCGAAGAAATGGACTTTAGTGAGTACAAGTTATTACTAGTTTCCGTAATATATTAGGATTAATTTTAAGTCATATTAAAGATAAGTTATAATATATATTTCTTATGTAAATTATAAAAATAGTTAAAACTAATCAGGAACAGTGGTAAATAAGTTTTCAACATCATTGTGAATTTATGATTTCATTGTTTTTTTTCAGAATTTGGATAACTTTAAATAATGTTGACTTAACACTATATTTACTAGGAAGAAAAAAATAATGAGTTGGTTAATGTATTTTGTTTTGATATACAGAAGTAGGAATTTTCGACAAATATATATATATATAAAAAAAATAAAATATGGTAAAATGATATATATATATATATATATATATATATATATATATATATATATATATATATATATATATATATATATATATATATAATATAAATAGTCTGATAAAAAATGTCAACAGAAAGAACTGGACTTTGTTTTTGTCCTACATTTGGGACTCATCAGCAGAGCGCAATGTTACCAAGAATTGAAACCCTGACAGGTTGTCAAGCGAACATCATACCAACTGTTCCAAATGGGACTCGTTTGACGAAGAGATTCCAAATCAGTTTCAAAAGCGCCGCTCGCTCACATATTCCGTATATTATTTACATGAGTTCTCTGTAACCATAGAACGGTGCCCCTGGAGCCACGACTTATCTCACCAATATATATATATATAAAAGAAAGAGGTTGTAGTGGTTCCAACGAGAGAAAAGTATATATATTAAAAAGAGAAGAGAGGTGCCGCAAACGGTTTTGGTTGTAATGTGTTTTTTTTAGAAAAAAAATTATGCTTTATTTTCCATAATTTTACTACACGTGTTTCTGGTCTCGTGATCGTCTTCAGGTAAAAGCGGAGATTTCCACATATTCTTAAAAATAATTAACTTTTTACTTATGTTTTTCAATGCTAAATATTCTCGATATGAGACATTCTGTTTTTGTGTTAGTAATCCGAAATATATATATATATATATATATATATCTCGAACTCCGATAGAATAAAAGTTTATTATCAGTCCCTTATAATACCATATATATATATATATATATATATATATATATATATAGAGAGAGAGAGAGAGAGGGGGGGATATATAGTACTTCTTTGCCTAATACCGACAGAGTAGTATAGGCGAATGGAATGTTTTATCCATAAGACAGTTAATCTTTAGATTTATTTTCTTATCGGCGTTTAAAATGCTGCCTTTTTACTTTGAATTGAACGCAACTTACTTAACCACAGGGCAAACTAATCAAAATGGTGTCGACTACTCTCCCTAACATATAAATGCCACGCAGAAAGCAGGAATACGGTGTGTGAATGATATCACCTTGTTATCTTTCGCTTATAGTTTAAAGATCCTTTTCTATTGGCTGCTCTTGTGACTTGGGATTTAAATTATTTTAATCTTGGCGGAAAATCAAAATTTGTGACTTTGGGAGAGTCAAATGTGTCTTGAACAACTCTTCGGAAATGTCAGAGGGTTGAATTCTTGGCTTAGATCGATGGGCGTCGAAGGTGGAACAGGATGACGTATTGTTGCTTAATTCGTTTTTGCTTGAGTGATTCGAAGAAATCTGGAGAAATAGAAAAGCAAAAAGAATAAAAGATAGACATGAATGAGAAGGAGTTAATATAGACAAAAAAAAGAAAGAAAGCAAAGATAAGATATAAATTTAAATAAGAATAGAATACTTGTGAGAAAAAGAAGACGCTGCAGAGGATGAAAGAAAGAAGAAAGAAAAAATGAAAGAGAGGAAAAAAGAGTGAGAGAAAAAAGAGAGAGAAAGAAAGAGTGAAACAAAGAAAGAATGAATGAAAAACAGAAAGAAAGTCTGAGAGAAAAATAGAGTGAAAGAAAGAAAGAAAAATAAAAGGGATGAGAGAAAGAAAGAGTCAAAAAATGAAAAAGAAAAGTAAGAAAAGAACGAAAGTATGAATGAATGAAAGACAGAAAGGTAAAGCGAGAAAGAGTGAAAAAAAGAAAGAATGAAAGACAGACAGAAAGAAATACTGAAAGAAAGATAGAATGAAACAAAGAAAGAAAGACAGAAAGAAAGAGTGAGAGAAAGAAAGAGTAAGAGAAAGAAATAGTGTACATAAAGAAAAAAAAAGATATAATGAAAGATAGAAAGAAAGAGTGAAAGAAAGAGAAAGTGAACAAGAAAGAAAAAAGAACGAAAGAATGAAAGACAGATACAAAGAGTGAGAGAAATAAATAAATAAATAAATAAATAAAAGGCGATAGAAAAACGAATGAAAAAAGAAAGATAAAAAGAAGAAAGTGGGAGGAGGAAACAAATCACGATGAAAAGTTTTGTTTTTTTTTCAAAAATTGAAAGAAAAGAAGAAGAAAAAAAAGCGAAAGAACGTAGAGTAAAACAATGAAAACAAAAGTGGAATGAAAGTGTAAAATAAAAAGTCGAAGAAGTAAAGTTATAAAGAAAAATAAGAATTATTGTGGAACTGAAATTGGTCGAAAATGATAAGAACGGAAAAGAATTATGAAGAGAAGATGAAGCAGTTTGCAGAAAGAAAGAGAAAAAGAAAAAAAATACCAGACTGATAAAGAGGAAGAAAAAACAAATGAAAGTTACAAATTTGTTAAAGAATAAAAAAAAAAACAGTGTTCTTATTGGGGACATTTGAAAGCCATTAGACTTTGTATTTTGCTTCCGATGTTTTGGGCTACTTTTAAATGAGCTGGACTCGGTTGGGTTATTAATGAGACGAAAGTCAAATCAAAATTTAGTAGCTCTGGGCTTTCTAATGCAGTCGAATATGTTATCTGTAACCCGGTCTGGTAAGAAATAATGAAACAATGAATTAAAGAAAAAAATGATAAGTCAAGTGATAATTAAATCAGAATGGAAAGATAAGAAAAAAAAAAAGAAATTAAAGAATTAAAAAGGAGAAGGGTCATGGATACATACTTGTGTTTAATAGGCAGAGACTAAAGTGCTGATGAGACATGAGGATTATTATTATTATTATTATTATTATTATTATTACTATTAATGGAAGAAAAAGAACAAGTATGAGAAAAAGAAGATTATGAAGAGTAAACGGAAATAAATAATTATCAATGATTAGAACATTATAAGTTCGATAGGCAGACGAGCATTTCAGTCCTTGAAAATGAGGAGGAGGAGGAGGAAAAATTATTAATATTATTATTATTATTATCATTATTATTATTATTATTATTATTGGAAGAAAAATAAGTGTTAGAAAAAGAAAAATATTAATAAGAAGTATAAACGGAAATAATTATTTATCAATGTTTACAACATAATATATTCGATAGGCAGACGAAAATTTCACTCTTTGAAAATAAAGACAAAGAAGAAGAAGAAGAAGAAGAAATTGTAGTGCGCAGTGGATTCCAGAAAAGTACAGACAGAATAAAAATTTGTGAACATTTTCGTGTCATCAAGTTCGAGCTGCTCACTCATGCGCATGACCGGATGTCCTGGACCCGACATGGCGTCTCGCTCGCTTGTGCAGCCGGCATATTTGAATACAAACGGGCGGAAGTCGCAAGTGATTTGGCGAATGAGACGTCGTTGTAGAAGACTAAATCAAAATAAAGGTAATTCAAATGTCGGATTTCCATACGGAATGTACCCCCCACCTTCTGAAAAGACATTAGCCGGGTGAATCACGTTCTGTTCATGAATAATTGAGAGGCGAATGAACCTAAAAGAAAAGAGAAAATGAAGTTTCTCTTTTCAAAAAATGGAGGCTAAAACAAAGGGTCGTAGAAAGAAAAAAAAAGTAATTTGATAAATGGAAAGGTAGAAAAAGCAAGATCAGAAAACTAGCGAAGAAAAATGTTAACTAGCTTTCAGTGAATGTGTTGGCGGGGAGATGGAAATAACTTCATGGAAAACCAACGGCCATTAATAAGGTATAAAAGTCAAGGAAAAGGAACAGATTGAAGTTCAGTGAGACACGGGGGAGGGGAGTTGAAAGAATTTCTAAAGAAGCGATCTTCGCAAAAACGTTTGCAAATAGAAGCATTGTATGAAGTTAGAAAGAAAAAAAAAGTGACTTTTCATAGCTAGAGAAAGATTAAAACCATAAACATGTTAATCTAAGGAAATTATTTATGTGGATTACATGAAGCTTTAGGGACAAAAGTCTTAATTTCAAGTGCTTTAATGACATCAAACCCGTTATTAAATAGTGCAAATTGTAGTCTGTCTTATGGCCAACGTAATTGCGTGCATTTTACTGGCACTAGGGGTCTGTGTTAGGGAATAGGTAAAATATTAGAATTTTGCATACTGCATTAGTATAAATCCCATCGTGTTTATCTGTGTTACAAGGCCCTGGTGCTCCTCGTGGCAGAGGGGTACGATAAGGAATAATTTATATCAGTCTTTCTCAAATATTTTCAGCTTATGGACAATTTATTCTTTCAAAAATTAAAATAGCTCATTCCAAATTTAGGCTACTCAATTTTCACACTAAAATACTCAATGAAAAGACAAAAGTAGTCTATTCAAAATTTATTTTAGTAAATAAGGATAAACATAGGATATCAAAATCAATTTTGATGATGTCATTCCGTCTTAGTCCATTCAACTAGTGACTACATTGATCTTGGTGTTTCTGACGCAATATGATAAAAGATAAAATAAATATAACACTGCCTAATACCTATGTAACTTCGAATTTTTCAAATATAATGGAAATGTATGTAATTAAATAAAATGTAAGCCTAACCCTAACCCTAACTAATGAAACGGTTCCCCACTGTGACATAGATCAATCCTTCTCAATCCTTTTCAGCCCATGGACCATTCTTCACAATATTCAAATGGACCATTCCTACTTTTACTTTTAGGCTGTTCAATTTCCACACTACAATACTTAATGAAAAGACAAAGTAGTCTATTTACACTTTAAAATGTATTTTAGTAAACATGGATAAACACACAGCACTATATAATACCTAAGTAATATGGAAATTTTCAAATATAATGGGGATCTGTCTCTATTTCTGAGATGAGGTATTATGTACATTATTTACATTATTCGGACTATTGTCCTCATCTTTGTCGACATATTTATTACAAAGTTTCGACTTTTCAGTATCTGTCTATATTTTTGAGATGAGGTATTATGTACACTATTTATATTATTCGGACTATTGTCCACATCTTTGTAACTGTGCCATGTGTCCTCAAGGACACATGACACAGTGGTTAAATCCGTTGGTTAGATCCAGTGACAGGACCGAATGAGTGTGAGTTCAATACCCGGTTAAGGTAGGGGAGAACTTGGAGAGGGGGATTAACAGGAGATAACTGATAACTGACTTCCATTAAACATGACACGTCGAACTAGAATAGTCTACCCCAGTGAGCGAAATAAAGGGTTCAGTTCGACATTCCAACCACCTGAAGAAGGCCGGAGCGTACAACGGCCGAAACGTTGTAATAAGTATGGTGACAAAAAGGAGGACAATAGTTCGAATACTGTAAATAGTGTATGGAGATGTGTGAAATTAAACAAAATATTATATTTTTAATTTTTCAATGTATGAACAATTTAGATACGTTTTTGTGAAATGGTACAATTTTCTTTTATTGTTACAAATTCTCTGTGGACCACTCGAAATGATATGTGGACCATCTAGTCCCCCTGGAAGACGTTGAGAAACGTTGATTTCTGTAGATAAGAGGGGAAAATAATGATTAATTCTAGACTTGAATAGGTTAAGATTGGATTGATCCGCTTGTATGTTTGGCAAAACATATTCTTCTTCCTTTTATTTTCTTCAATTTAGCTAACATCGGTGTCGTATTATGATGGGACAGATTTTGCAGTAAATATCACACCAGGCGATTAACTAAGCTAATTGCAGGGTTAACCTGAGATGACCTGAGTTGGAGGTGGAGATTCGGGATTCATCGGCGGTCACCCTGACAGATGAAAAACTATTGGCGAGATCATGAAAGTTTGAAGATTTCCGAAGATTTAAAAGCACTTCAACCCTAGATGAATTAAATTAAGTTATCAGTAATTATAACGGCCGGTTTTTACTAGTAGTGTCAAAAGTGCGAGTGTATCGAACATTCGAAAGAATTCAACACGAGACAGAATGTATAGGCTCGATAAAAAGAAAAAAAGAAAAAAAGCCAAACCTTGACTGGAATGATTTGTGTGTAACCAGATCCGACCATACTGGTCAGAACATTGATAATCTGAACTAGATTGGAATAGTTTAAATCTTGTGATTATGGAATTCTAACAGTGGTGGAATGTATGTGTATATGTTTTGATATCAGAAGGAGAAAGGAGAGGATACGCGTGAAAACAGATGTAAAATAGATCGTCGGAATAGATGTGCGAACAATTTATAATGGAAAATGAATGAATTTCGATCTCGAAAAAAGTCTTGGAATGATTTAAACTTTTACATTACGGTTGGTTTTATATGTAACAAGATAAGATAACGATATATAAAAGTGAAAATTGAAGTCAAGACTCAGAGGCGACAGGCTGTTTCATGCTAGACGCAATCGTCAGACGGCCTGGCGATATATATATATATATATATATATATATATATATATATATATATATATATATATATACTACATGTGTGGTCCTTGTGGCACGTAGTGCACCAGGTCTTGTATTCGGCCCTTC
>CAHIKZ030001715.1:207500-210000 GCA_903632075.3 Acanthosepion pharaonis
ATTTTAGGCAATATGTTTACATAGATGAGGTCCGTTTATCTTCAAACTTAACTACAAATTAAAATATAAGACACCCACAAACTATAATTTTTTAAATAAAATGACATGGTGTGTCAAGGAGAACGTTCTATTCACAGAATAATTAAATTCAAAAGGATATGTTCCAACAATGAAGAATGTTAGAAAACACATTGAAAATCTGGAGCATCAATTTAAAAATTTCTTATATTTAAACAATTTAAAATCAGGGAACAAATAAATAAAGCAATTACCACACCTAGAGAAGACACCCTATGTACAAGAAAAAAAATAAATTTAGAAACAAAATTCTAGTAACCTTTTTTCAACCCCCTTTGCCTCCACTATCCCAAATAATCAAACCATATCTGGGAAATGGTTTACATCTCAAACCAGACCTTCCCTTTTTGCTTTTTTGCTTAAAAAACAGGCCAAAAAATTTTTCAGATCTAATATCGTAGACCTAAGAACCTAAAAAAAATCATACCGGAAAACCACATTTAGGGACAAGGTAATCCGTAATAAATTAACAACAAAAACAGCAGGATTTAATAAAACCATTTAACAAAAAAAAAGTTTAACATTAAAAACCATATTAATCCATTAAACGAATTCATTCATTAGCTCAATCACTAAAAATCTATTTTACAAAATCTACCACAATTCTAACTGTAGAAAAAATAAATAATTTTTTTTCCTAGAAAATACACTATTCCAGAAACATTATGTAGGAAAATTTGAAAAGGAAACTACAGAATTAATAATTATTGCAATCGAATTAAAAAGACAAATACATGAAAAAATTATTACCTGTAGAACAACATTTCCGCCGAAAAAAACGATATTAAAAACCCATGCCAAATTCACTATAATTGAGAGAATAGAAAAGTTCAGAGCAGATAACATTAGAAAGTTCCATGAAAATAAGTGGATACAACGTTTAAAAAACCAATTATCCAGCCGGGCTAAACCATAAATTTAACAATATAGATAGTATTAATATATAACCCCACAAATCAAAATTTACCGTAACATTTCTCACCCATTACACAAGACAGACATAATTGGAGCATAAATTATTCACACTTATACACACCCATTTCACGAATATACACAATTTTTTTTCATTTTCACAGAACTCCCTAATGAGCCAAAATAACACACACCCACACAAAATACACAGGTTATAATACATATGAATACATCACTCACTTATTTTGAAGAACCAAATAACAACACAGACACACACTATTAAACAGAGACATCCAGAAAAAAACCAGAGACTAATAAAACCTTCAAACTGACAAAGGGAATTCAGAGCAGCATGAATCCATCCAGCTGCAAAAATATCTCAAATAACAACTTAAAAGAGACTATTTGACCAACACAAGGAATGTTAAAAGATTCATGTTAAAAGAAAAAAAAAAAAAAAAACAAAAAAACTACAGACAAAAGTTCATTTTCTCCATCAAGACATTCATTTCTGTAGTTCACTGCAACCAGCAAACAGAAAATTTCTTCTCCTGATGATGGCCATTTTGTGCGAAACTAGTCGAGGAATTTAAATGAAATAATAATAATAAAAACGAAAAAATATTAATCTACAACCCAGTGTGTCTGAAGATTTTATTTTTTAATATTTTTATTGTTCAATATAATAATAATATCTTGAATAAGTATCACAAATCGATAAATATAGGATCTGAATTTTCAAAAATTCAGTAAACCGGAAGATTGTGTGATAGTCTTAATGAATATTTTCTTTGAATATGAATGGTAATTTAACATAAAAAAGGCGAATATATGGGATTTAAAATTTTGAAATGTATCAGTGTTAAAATTAACATTATAATTTGATTACTTCCGAATATATGATTCAGACAAACAGATTTAAATCGAAAATCCACTAAAAACACATTTGATCTCCAT
The DNA here is from genome assembly GCA_903632075.3 of Acanthosepion pharaonis. Classification (NCBI taxonomy): domain Eukaryota; kingdom Metazoa; phylum Mollusca; class Cephalopoda; order Sepiida; family Sepiidae; genus Acanthosepion; species Acanthosepion pharaonis. Next base: position 209,448 of record CAHIKZ030001715.1, read on the forward strand.
TATATACTTGGGAATTTTATGAATCCTCTAAATATATCTATATGGGTAAATATATCAGGACAGAACGGGTTCAAGTTGCTTTTTTCAGCTTGTCTTTGAAAGATTAACCATGGGCGTATATAACATCATGTAGCCCTAAAGATATCGTTTGGATGTACATTAGGATCTTGCATATATATCCTGTCATAGACACTAAGACATTCAACCAGTCCACGATTTTTGAGATATGTATGATAAAAGTTTCGATTTCGTCCAATACAGTAAATTAAACAAATCTATGTAAAAGAAAATCTTATATTTTTACCCAAAGACTGCATGTATGACATAAATTTTTTGATTGTTGTGTTATATATATATATATATATATATATATATATATATATATATATATATATATATATATATATACACTACGTGCCAAGTTATTATCGAGATAACTTTTTTTATAATATTTCAAAAACCATCCAATCAATTCACACAAAATTTTCACACAATGTTGGCAACACTGACCCGCGCAATCACTGAAATTATCGTACTGATCGGCGCAATGTAA
>CAHIKZ030001715.1:215000-270000 GCA_903632075.3 Acanthosepion pharaonis
TATATATATATATATATATATATATATATATATATATATATATATATATATCCATTTGAAAATTTGAAAATTCAAACAATAGAGAAAGAATGATACATAAACAGGGTGCGAAGGAAATATTGTCGTCTAAATTAAGCAAAAATAAAAATAATACTGACATCTCATTTCAACATATATATTGACCAAAATTACACAAAAATTTCTTGAAATGCTAAAGAATAAATGTATTCAATAAAATCGCCATTGGCTTCAACCACGACCTCCAGACGACTTTGGAATTTCTTGTGAATCTTATGGACGGTCTCCTTGTTTAAGTTGGTGAATGCTGCCATAATCCTTGCCTTCGGCTTATCTTTGGTGTTTGTCTCTCGCTTAACTGTACCCCACACATAAGTGGGTGGTAGTCTGAGGAGTTAGGCGGCCAGACGTAAAGTTTGATGTTGTCGCAGAAATTGTGTGACAGTCATGACAAGATTCTGCTGCTTATGTGGCATGGTGCAGAGACCTGTTACCAAACATAATGTTTTCCAGCATCTAATCTCTTGAACGAGGGAGTCAAAACCTCCTCAAGGCAAGTGGTGTAGGCATCCGTATTTAGTGTGAAGAATTAACAACAAATTCAGAGTTTTTTTTTTTTCTTATCTGAACTTTCAGAAGGAGTTTTTTGAACAGCCGTACCTTCGTACTCACCATTAGACTCATGCAACTCTTTCCGAATCCTGTGCACTGTCCACAGACTAACACCGAAACACTCTGAAATGTCCGTATTGGAGCTTCCGGCGTGACCGGAAAGCTGTAGTCGATGCCTTTTTTCAAATTTCTTGTGCAGTGAATTGCATCATGGTACACGTTTACGACCCTATTATACTGTGTAGTCGTCAAAATCAAAAAGCAAACAGTGCGCATTAAAAATATGAAAAGGCGTCAATTCATCCCTCTATGTGTGATGTTTTTATATATATATATATATATATATATATATATATATATATATATATATATATATATATTTAGAAGTGAAAATTGAAGTCGACAAGTCAACAGGTTGTCAATCGTTCAGCAGGAAACTGACGCAATCGTCAGGTCTGACAATTACCTCTAGCCTGAAACAGCCTGTCGTCTCTGAGTGTTGACTTCAATGTTCATTTTTTTTTATATTTATATACGCTCTAGCTCTGATATTGAGGACTTTATCCCATAAATATAGCACACCTTAAAACTATATATATATATATATATATATATATATATATATATATAATAAGATTCCTGAATATTCTGCTGGCAGAGGATAATAAATCAGTTTATTGTTTAATAAATAAATGTAGCGTCCACTGAGTATCCATTGAAAATAACGCTTAAAGATATAGAAAATATGTCGGATTTATAAATAAAATATATTAACTTAAAAAATAACTTCATTTCACTTAATTTAATAAAACTAGCATATATATATATATATATATATATATATATATATATATATAATCAGGGTGTGTGGAATGTAATAGTCTTAAGGAAGAGTTTTTTGTTTTTTTTCTATAAGATTAAAGCCGGATATTAACCTTATGACATAAAAGTCGTGTTGTATGTAGAATGAAATTATTTTTTTTCTTTGAAACTAAGAGAGGAACAAAATTTTTTTTTTTAAATTAAATTATATGTATAAAGTTATGTGTAAACATATAAAATCGTACTAAAAATACACTTCCAAAGACAAGTTATATTAAAAAATATAATTCATTTCAATAAATTAAAAATAAATCATGTTTTGCTAATTTATATTAAAATTAAATAAAATTATATTTAAAAAATTCTGCCGTTCATTGCAATTTCGAACTTTTCCCCTTATTTCATCCACCGAGGTAGATTGTTCTAATTCCATGTGCCATGCCTCTTCCGGGTGTCTTAGTTACTTCCCTTTACCTCAGCCCTGCAAGTCTTGCTCCACCACTGCTGTAGCCAGGTATTGAATTCACAATTCTTTGGGTCTTGTCACTGGATATAACAAACGGCTTTATCCGCAGCACCATGAGAATGTCGGTACGTACAACGTTCGAAACGATGTGAATAGGACAATGAAGTTGAGTATAACAGTCCGAATAATATAAATAATGTAAGTAATCATAATACCTCATCTCAGAGATATAGAGGTTGAAACGTTGTGAATATAGCAATGATTATGAGAATAACAGTCCGAATAATGTAAATAATGTAAGTAATCATAATACCTCATCTCAGAGATATAGAGGCTGATATGTTGTCAATATGAAGAATAGAATAACAGTTCGAATAATATAAATAATGCAAAAAATCATAATACCTCATCTCAGAGATATAGACGGATACAGGTTAGTGTTTGTAATATCATAGATCTGATCTAGCCCATTTTTTTTCGATTTTTTGAATGATGTATTAAGTTCGTTTTAAATATAACCCTTTCCCGGACAAGGTAATCCTTGTCTGTAAAAAAACAGTTCTATTAAAAAATGCATGCAATACACACACACACACAGACATATATACACATATATATATATATATATATATATATATATATATATATATGTGTGTGTGTGTGTGTTGTGTGTGTAATAAATGTGTAAATGTTTCATTTAATGCGACAGGCAATGTGGTTTATTTATATTTTTTTATACAATTAATCTGAAAATGATCTCATTTTTTTTTTCAGATTATAAGTTATAAAAATTGTCCGAATGTTCTTTTGTCCGAGCGCTTTCGACTATATATTTAGCCATTTTCAAGGATGAAATATTTTAACAGTTCAATAAGAAATATCTTGACCGTGTTTTGAAAAAATGAAAACATTATATAAATACATTCTATTTCTTATTTAACAGTTATATATATATATATATATATATATATATATATATATATATATATATATATATATATGTATATATATAATTCAAATATATGGATATAGATCCGACAAAAAAAAAAAAAATACTGGAAAAACATACAAAAATCCTAATATGCTATTATCTTCAATATGTTAATATAAATGTCAACGTCGGACGTTTCGGTTTTTTAGACCATCATCAGGACATATTCATAAAAACATAATTGAATATAGTCTAATGTTAATTATGTTTTATGAATATGTCCTGATGATGGTCTACTAGACCGAAACGTCCGACGTTGACATTATAAAAATTAAAACAGCATAATTGCATTCAGGATTTTTGTTTTTTTTGCGTATATTTTTCTATATATATATATATATATATATATATATATATATATATATGTGTGTATGTATGTGTGTGTACCCATTAGTATCTAAAACATATGTATATATTTTGTCTTATTCACTGAACTTGTATGGTAAAGATTTTCTTTTTATATACGCTCGTCTCCCGCGTTTCTCATGAAAATATACAGCTTCATCGCTTGCATTGTCAGATTTGAAATTAGAAAGATTGAACAGAATTTGATAATCATCAATTGTTAGTGTTGCGACCAAGTAAATGGTTAAGAAATAACAAAGACCAGGGTTCCAGATTATATCATATATTAAACAGTAAACACAGTAGAAGCGTATTAAACGATTTGTGAGTGGGTGTCTGTTGACCAGCGTTCAATTTACTCGAATGTTTCCCCAAGGCCTTCTCTCCTACTAATGTTATAGTAGGCTGAAGAGTCCAACATAGACTCTTTAGAGGGAGGACACCACAACATTTAGGTATTACGTTCAGATAAAATATTTCTGTGCAGAAAGTTAAGATACTATCAATCAAATCATACTTGTACATTACTGATTAGTATATTTACTAATTATGCGATTTAAAGAACTGTTTAGGAAAATAATTGGTTTCAATGTAAATGTCAGAAATCTGTTCAAAATGAAAATGATACCACACTCTGTATCCCTATAAATAATGTCGTATAGTTTTATGTCAATGTGGGTATTACAATTTTGCTGTTTTTTTTTTTTTGTTTGTTTTACATCTCTCCCAAGGCACATTGGAACAGCGAAAGATACATTCTAAAAGTTAAGCGAAGTAGAAAATTTTTTTTGGAAACAATGAAAAGATTACTGAACTGAAATTTGCCATTGGTACACTCCTAGGGTAGTGCCTGTTAGATAATCTCATGCAGTTGTAGAAGAAAGGTGAAGCAAGGGAAATGTTCTACAGAAATATGCTGAGCATATATGAACGGAACACGTGAGCAATGACGAAGTTTTAGAGAAAATACAAACAAAAAGGACAGTTATACTTCCAATCGGAATGAGTTATTTGATATTTCCCGAATAAATAACAAGGAAAGTAGGCTTTACAAGAAATACTGAAGGCAAGAACATAAGAAAGTCACGACTAACCTATATAAGGAACTTGTGTAATTATTTAGCAGAACAAAGATTAGGAGAGATAACAAAAAAACAATAGTTATTAAAAGCAACACGTGACAAGAGATTGTGAAGAGGCATGATCATCCAAATCTTAAACGGGGGTCGTACAAAGAAGATGATTGGTTTATTTTATTTTACGTCATCTTAACTCAATGGGTTATTTAATGCCGACAAGATTTTTACGATAGATTCTTATGAATACTTTACGTATTCTTTTAAAAAATCATTTTGTAGATCAGGTTTCATTGACGTATTTTTGTCGAGTGTTTTTGTTGAGAGTCAAATGGATTGCTGGTAATATTTTTTTTTAAATGTATTGGTGGTATTTTTACTATAAAGTTCTATGTTTATACTTTCATTGTATTTTGACTCCAGTTTTGGAGTTAACTATTTACTAATCGCTGGGACCTGGCTCTACGCTGCTTAACTTCGGTGATCGTACGAGAACCGGTGTTTCAGCGTGATTTGACCGTAAGCTTGGGGGACCGCTTGGGAACACCTGGTACTGTAAGCCCCCAAAGTCCAACCCTTACCTCACAGTCGGTGGGGGTGTAAACGGTAGTGTCAGAGCTATGCCGCCTGGAACTTCGTTCCTGGTAAGGCCACCCAAGGCGGACAGGTGATGACACACACGCCGGCTAACAAGGGCTCTGGTGAAAATCCAAGGAGCGTCTGCATCGGTAACCGGCGGCTTCTGGTCGTTCCTGTCTCTGCGTCTGTGGGAACCCCGCGGCAAGCAAGAACGTTATCCGAGTAGGCCTGGGTACCCTACTTCTGTAATTTATCCCAAGAATCTTCTTCTCATAACAGGAAGAAGCCGGCTCAATCCGCCCAGGGTGAATGCCGCATCAGTACAGTACAGTAGTAGTAATCTCTGGGACCCTAACAGGTGCCGCAACCCGGGATAAAGGTGAACATAAGAGCAACAACAGTTAAGACGTGGTTCCACGCTTCTCAAAGCCTCCCAATCAGACGACATGATGCGGGATGTAGCTTATGGTAATCAGCAAGAAGAAGAAGAAGTAGATGATGATGAAGAAGAAAAAGAAAGTGGAGGAGGAGGAGGAGGAGAAGGATGAGAAGAAGATAAAGAAGGATAAGAAGAAAAAGGATGAGGAATAAAAAAAGAAGGATGAGAAAAAGAAGAAGAAGAAGGAAGAAGAACAACAACAACACCAAGGATGAGAAGAAGTAGGATGGGAAGAAGAACAACTAGAATAAGAATGAGAAGGAGGAGGAGGAGAAGAAGGAGAAGAAGTAGGATAAGAAGAAGAAGAAGAAGAAGAAGAAGAAGAAAGATGAGAAGATGAAGAAGAAGAATGAGATGAAGAAGAAGGATGAGAAGAAGAAGAAGAAAAAGAAGAAGAAGAAGAAGAAGAATGAGATGAAGAAGAGGAAGGATGGGAAGAAGAAGAAGAAGAAGAAGAAGAAGAAGAAGAAGAAGAAGAAGAAGAAGAAGAAGAAGAAAGAAAGATAGAAAGAAAGAAAGAGTTGAGGAGGAGAAGAAATAATGTCTGCAATGCAGTTATCTGTTGAGATATCACATTTGAAAATCACAAACATTGGTGCTTACGGTTACACCATCTTTGAACAGATATAAAGATTCCTTATATTTGGTTTTGATTTGGCGATTTCTGTCTAAGCCCAGTCTTTCATTTGAGTCGTTTTATCTCATCTTTTCTTCACTGTTCTTCGATTTATCGCTTTCCTTTAGAACTCTTAATCTCATTCCGTCGCTACAAGGGAATATCAAATGCAATTTGTTCGTGTTCTCTTACAATATTAGAATGATTTTACCATTTCTCGATTTATACTTTAAATCCTCAACATTTCTAAGTTTGCTATTCACTTCTTTCTCTCTTGCCATCCAGACAACCTAACTTCCCACTTTTCTACTTTGAACTTCCAGGTGTGAATGAATATTCAACAAATATTTACCAAATTTATCACATTCCTTGTTATCTACCATATTTGATATTCTACGTAAATTTTTTTTCTGTTTTAAAATCTTAACATTAGTAATTTTTATATAAGCGTCTTTAGGCTTTATTCTAGAAAATTAAATTCAATCTATTAAACGCATATTGGAGTCTTTTAGACACCAATATGCGTCTTGGCCACTGGTTTCGGATTTTTCTCGATAGATTTATATATCAGTACTCAAATATCAGAGATATATGTCGTTTGAGAGTAAACACGTTAAACTCACTTTCTCAGGCTCATGTACTTTTCTGACCGGAAGTGAAATGATTATATTGAATTCTTTTCTAGGTCAGTTGCTAAGAAAGGCGAGTCCCTATGTGGGGTCAAGAGATTTTATCTCTTCAGAATCCATTTATATATATATATATATATATATATATATATATATATATATATATATATATATAGATCGTCCATAGTTAGAATATTGCTGCCAGATATAGTCTGATGCTCCTGAAATTTACCTCGAGCTCCTTGATAAGATCCAAAGAAGAATCTGCAATATTATCGGTCCTAGCTTGGCAGCTCAGGTACAGTCACTTTTTCACCGCTGTAAGTTTGCCTCTCTGGGACATTTCTATGAATAATTTTACGGCAAGTGTTCGACTGAGTTCTACATTATGGTACCTCGACATTTTTTGAATTTAAGCGCAGTACTCGATTGGCGTCGAGATCTCATCAATTTACAGTTGAGCTGGCTAGATGTAGTCGTAAGTTCTATGATAACAGTTTCTTCTCTCGCACTTCTCGTTTGTGGAACTCTCTTCCGGCTCCATGATTTTAAGACAACATTAATATGCAAAAGTTTAAATGAAATGTCAGTCGCTATCTACTGTCCACTAGATTAAGGTCTTCCCTTTCTGTTCCTAATTCTTCCACACGCTTTAACTCTTTGTATTTTAGTGCCATTACTTCCTTGCTTGGCGGGATTCCGATTAAAAAAAAATACTCATATACACCACGTATCCAAAATCAAGAAAATATTACAGAGTCAGCCTCTTATCAACGATTCTATTACGGCAAAAGTACTCTTGTTAACTCATTGGTGAGTCTTTCAGCAATTTTTCATTAAACCAGGTGAATAAAAATGTACATAAAGCGGTGTTCCTTTGCTTTGACATTTCCAATTTGGGCGATAATGTCTCTCCACAACTTCCTGTCCTTAGTAGCTCTTAGTATATTTGGTATTTTTGCTATACTTAACTCTTTTCTGCTTCCCAATTAAAACCAAGTCCTTAAATCTTTTATTAACTTCTTTCTATCTGTCTCTCTTCTTTTCAGCTCTCGAAAATATTATCTTTAAAATGTCAAATTATTCTTATTTTTGCTCGTAATCGAGAAATTTCAGCTGTCTCAATTTATTTGTTTCAAAGTATACGTGTTCTTCTCCCCTAAATCTTTACCATTGCTCACATGTTCAGTATTCTCAGTATCCTTCTGTACAAACCACATTTCTGTTTCTTCAAGTACCCTCTTCATCTGTTCAGAAAATCTCCAGCATTCACTGCGACAATGGTGCGACAAGACATAACAGTTCAGTACAATTTTTCTTTTTTTCTAACAAATATGTCGCTATTCCAACGCGTCTTCGTTGTTACATTTCCGTCCTTTGTCAAAACACTTCCTATATATTTAAATCTTCGTACGTTACAATTCTTGCTTCGGATCTTGGATTCTTCCTTTTTCTGGAACCATACATGCTGTCTTCTTACAATTTCTTGTAGCTTCCTTTTAGTACCATTTGTTACTGTAGTTTTCTTTCTGTGCCTGCTATCAAAACTTTGTTTGTTTGATTAGCGACATGTCAAATCCTTATGGGTCATTTAATGACGGAATTTAATTTTATGGGAATATTTGTAATTTTTTTTTAAAATCATATTTCTGATAATTTAAAATGAATTGATGTAATTTTTTGTTGTTTCTTTTACAAAAGTGTATTACCGGTATTTGATTTTTACTGTGAAAATGCATTTCTGTTATTTTCACTATAAGAATGTATTTTTGTACTTTAGAAATGCTTTACAGCAGGCTAAAGATTTGTCCTTAACTGGGGTGCTAACAGGTTCTATCTCCCAAAACAGTGTCAACCTAGAAACAACAGCAATTAAGATGTGGTGCCATACTTCTCAAAACCTCTCAAACAGTGGCCCTGCTGTTGGATGTAGTTTATCGTCATTCTCAGGTTGAAAAACAGTGTCATCTGCATATGGTGAGAAAATTATGCCTTCCAGTAAGGAATCCTTATAGGAATTCTTATCCTCTTAGAACCGGATTCACTGTAAATATTGAATAAGTCAGTTGAGTCGGCAACAACTCATAGAAATGAACTCAACTGGATTACCTAAGCGTGATGTAACAGGTATATTAAGAATGTAACCATAGGACCTAATGACTATCGGTTCCAGAGATAAAGTATACAATATATAATAGTTGAAATAATTCTTTGTTTTGTTTTTTAGGGGTAAAATAAGTACCTTACGCCTCCTCATGCTATAATCTACCTTTATAAATACCAGATCAGACCGAAAATTTAGTACTGTTGCTATATTGGGCGGGAGATGCCCATTCTTCACTTTTCAGTGTTGATAGTGATGAAAAGCTTCTCCGAATCCTTGTTGTAAAAAGAATTATTTTCCAAGCTTCAATCTCTCTCTCACAGGCGGGAATTGGCGAGTCTTTCACTGGTTTATTTCTAATTTCATTGAAAGTGCTCGGAAGAATTACATTCCTTGGTTCCGTCAGATCTAACCATCATGTCTATGACCCGCCATACTAATTACATAGTAGCAAACCACCCAAAGATCCCTCCGTGTAGCATCGGCGAGAAGACAGTTCCACTCGAACAGTTTCTTCCGGCAAGCCACTACTCTGTGGAACAGACTCCCAATAGGATTATTCCCTGATCACTGAAATCTTACCCTGTTCAAGTATAGAGTTAAGAGTTATCTGCCCCTTTAAGTTAAACTTTAATGTAACCCTCTACCTCTAATAGTAGCCCTAGGGACTGCTATAGATTGAATCGACCTGTAAAAAAAAAGAATAGAAATGATGTATCAAAAATTGGAGGATTCTGAACAGACTAGGTAACTTGTCTTTCATTAGCGGTCTCATCTACTAGTATCTACATCTGATGAGACCACTAATGAAGGACAAGTTACCTAAAGACGAAACGAAGATGAAGATTACTGAAGAATTCTGAGGAAGACTTTTTAATTCAACATTGGTGCTTCTTACCTTATCAGTCAATTCTGTAAATTGTAGACTGCATTCTAAAGATTTTTTAGTCGTCAATCAACATAATACAATTATGGATATTGGTGGGACAATTTTAGACATTGAATGTTTTCAGCATTTAATACAAAGTTAAGATTTCTTCAAATGTATACTGGTTGAGTATTAGTTCATATAATAAGTATACTTTTTTGAAATAAGTTAAATCAATGCATTGAACCAGAGACTCTAATCTTCTTCTGTGTGCCGCATTCTTACAGAACATAGACGATTATGGATCTCCCCGACTTTCCTTTCTGAAATCATGCCCCCCCTCCATTCCGGCATCCATTTACTCAAGATCCTCAAATAAGAAGTTCGCTAATTTCTATTTTCTCTTTTCCCCTTCAATATGCCCTGTTGGAGTTAGGTTTTTTAAGCTTTCCATCCCCATGTGTGCATGCAATATCAGGTGTCTTTTCCTGATTCTGAGTATAAGTGTTTTTTCTGTTGCCATTTTCCTTGAGGCTTACTCTCTCCATCTATATCATCATCAAAAAATCGAATACGATAAACCGTGTGAGAAAAACAAAACATCTATAATGGAATAGAGGATAAGTGATAATTTATGACAAAGAACAAATTTAAATCTATTCCGATCCAAGAGTGCATGTTGGCACCAGAATCATTTCAAGATATACACCAATGGGGTAAGAAACTTTAAAAGAATATCAGAAAAATCAGTCAGTCCTTGGTTTGACGATAAACTACGCCCGGCAGCAAGGGAGATTGGAGATTTTGAGAAGCATAGAACCACGTTTTAATTGCTGCTGTCCCCAGGTTCACCCGTATACGAGGGTCCCAGCTATGGGCAAATTATGAACCAAGCAAAAATAAAACATTATGAAAATATAAAAATAAATTTTTAGTAAAAATAGCAGCAATACATATTTATACTATAAATACCAGTAATACATATTTATATTAACGTTACCAAATTGCTTCAAAGCTCCCAAGAAAATGAAATTTTGGCATTAAATGACGGATAAGGAGCTGATATGTCAGTAAACAAACAAACCAGTTAATCAGTAATCCGCACCTTGTTATCGCTAACGGTACATTCGTTAGTCAGAAAAAAAGGATTATAGAATGCTTTGCTTTGAGAGATGGACTGAACAATACCAGAGTTGAATTAGGATGCAATTTGATGCAATGTTCTAAGCCGTTTCTGTTGGAATTTTTGGGTACCCTGTTGTACTACAGAGCCAGCCAAAATGAGCTGACTCATTTTATAATTCACGAATAGAAGGGTTAACCAATCAGAAGGCTCAAAATATTCAATGCGCCGTGTATAAAGGCGGCCATGTTTTTCCTGAATATTCATAGCCAGCCTTTGATATCGAAGACTGAAGAATTACGGAACAGCTGCTGGTGGTATTGGCGATATAGTCAGATTCAGTAGAGTGTCTGACTCGTGAGTGTTAATCTTTAACTTTGTTTCATTGAACAGATTACGAATTGCGCTGTATTCTATATTCATAGACTATGGTGAATGTGGTCAACAGTTTCATGGGGTGCAACTTAACTGGTTGCTAGTAAATAAATTATAAAACAAAATTTAGATTTAACTCAAGTCTGTTGCTTTACCCATCGCCGTCATGTCATTGGGCCAGACATAATTCTATTTTACCTCGTAACTATGGTTTACCTATGAATAGACTGGCCTTTGTGCATTAGCCGGACTAGTGAAATTAAACGCGTGAAAAAGGTAACAGGTAACAACTCCACTATATTTTCTGAGAAATGATTGCCGTTTGTTAAATAATACTTTCAAACTATTATTTTTTAGTGACAGTGTATTTGGCTCAGACTTTCTGAGGCTGACCTTTAAAGTCATATGGTAGACAAAACAGGGATATCAATTTTGATTGGCTTAGGCGAACGTGGGAATGTTAAATTTAGAAAGTGTTTTCGAGGAGATGAGTTTTACACATCATAAACATTAGACGTGCTTATTTGGTGTCTCTGGGAACTTGCTACCCGGTGGGGGCCGATAGAGTGATCCCTACTTGCTAGTTAGAAATATACACGCCGATGTGGTTAATAAAATAGATAAGTTCAAATGTCCCTTTTGTTAACGTTCTCATTTTTCCTCCGAACAAAAAAATAGGAATAACCCGACCGGACGATAATAGAGAGAAGAAAGCAACAGATGAGTGAATCAAGCCCGTCGCCTAAGACTACATCCAGCATGAAGCGGGTATACAAAATCTCGCTACCAAAAACATTTTGGCGCCAGTCCGGAAGAAGACAGACAAGAGAGAAGAATGCAGCTTCTTTATCGAATCATGAGCGTCAAGCAAAAACCTCCCCAGAAGAGGGGGTATACAACCTCTTCAGGCATAATAAAAAACGGAATATATGGAGATCCATAATCAGGTACGTAGAATTAAAAATACATAGAATCGTTTCTTCCTCATCTACCAGTGGCAGCTATTCAACGCGGACAGTACTTAATATATTAGCACATCTGAATTCTTGGTGGTATTTGAACTCTGTGAGAACACATCTATATCTGTAGTACAGTGTAACTCGGATATAAGAGAGTTGTCGGGACCGGAGAAGAGGTCTTTTATATCTGGGTTTCTCTTATATCTGGGTTTGGTCTATTTTATATACATTAACACAGGCTCTAATTTGGGACCGAAGAAAATCTCTCTTATATCCGGGTTTCTCTTATATCCGGGTCTCTTATATCCGGGTTACACTGTATAAGAATTTTAAGGTGATTGATTTTTCTCGATCAACAGTGAAATCTTTCAAAGTAAATCTCAGAAACCTGTTCAAAATAAAATGATACCACACTCTGTATCCCTATAAATATTGTCGTATAGTTTTAAGTCAAATTGGGTATTAGAATTTAGTTGTTTTTTGAAATCTCTCCAAAGGCTCATTGGAACAGGGAAAGATGCAATTTATAGATTAAGCGAAGAGGAAAATTCTCTTGGAAACAATGAAAAGATTACCGAACAAGAAGAAGAAGAAGAAGAAGGAGAAGAAGAAGAAGAGGAAGTAGATGAAGAAGAAGAAGAAGAATGAGAAGATAAAAGAAAAAGAAGGACGAGAAGAAGAAGAAGAAGAAGAAGAAGAAGAAGAAGAAGAAGAAGGATGAGAAGAAGAAGGATGAGAAGAAGAAGTTGATGAAGAAAGATAAGAAGAAGAAAGAAAGAAAGAGTGGGCGAGGAGGAGGAACAGTGTCTGCAATGCAGTTATCTGTTGAGATATCTCATTTAAAAGAGACAAACATTGGTGCTTAGTGTTACAACATCTCTGAAGAGACATAAAGATTCCTTATATTTAGTTTGTTTTGGCGATTTCTGTCTAAGCCCACTCTTTCATTTGAGTCGTTTTATCTTATCTTCTCTTCACTGATTGAGCCTTCATCGTCTGCCTTTCACAGTGAAAGCAAACGCTGCGTTGGGCTCTTGCTTAATTTTTTTGAATTTCCGAAATATTTTTGGTACATTTTGATTTGTGGGAAAACAGCTTCATTTTTTGTTTTTGTTTTTGTTATTTTTATATCCGAAACCGATAAAAAAAAGTTTAATTCCAAGTTCTGAGAAACGTATTTGGAGTCTGCATGTAGGGAGGGGGGGGCTTGGATTTAATTTTCCGAGCCGACGAACAGCTGCCTCAGTCTAGATAGAAAACGACACATAAGAAATTTGACAGCCAGTAGACAAGAATTGAAAGTAACATCAAAGTCGCTCCCGCATCAAAGAAAATTCTTCGGCTGGTCTGCTTGATCTATTCTTCGCTGTTACCACGAAATTTGTTTCGAAAATTACACCAAATTATTCTTTGAAATCTATTTAGAGAAGCATATTCTCAATTACTTCATTTTTCTGTGGAGCTTCTTATAATTGGAATTTAAAAAGGTATATTACATTTGCATTGATAATTTACGTACATGTTACTGGCCATCATTTGGCACAGACGACACTTAATATCTGTAATCCATTCATTATTTTGTATGATACCAATAAATATATCGTCTGTTTTTTAAATCCGCCTTGTGTCATCTGTCTTTGTTGTGCGTTCATATAAATTACATGTTACCTTCAACATTTATTTGAAATATTTTTGTGGTTTGTTTTTGCCAAATAAAATGTCCTATAGTAGAAGCCACAATTTCTGGCTTATTTCTCTGGTATCACTTCCAAGAAGATATCATGAATATCTTAATTTTAAACAAACGGCAGCTAAAGGCTTAGAGAGTCCGGAGTTGATCCAAGAAAGGGGCCGCTTACGAAACACAAAAACTAAGTACTAAACGCACAATTAAGATCAACAGGTTCGTTATTAAAATTTAGGAAAAACACGTTTGCAAAAAATAATTTTTGCAGACGATAAACTGTGATTACGTCATTTATAACTGCGTGTACACAGTTATCAATGACGTAAGCACAATTTCAAATTTCATTTATAAATAGAAACAAAATACACACAATTCTTCATGAAGTCAGCAATCAATTTGTATTTTTGTATATTATCAAAATTACTCCACTTCGACAATGATAAAAAAAATCGATCCTATAAATATCGTCGGTATAGGAAGGTTGAAGGAAAAAATTATTTCCAAAGATTTTGGTTTTGTCGGAATTTGAAGTCGGCTTGTCGGCTCAAATTTTCGCACCGATGACCGTTACACAATCTACATATAAATGCAGTGTAATACTGTCTATAATTTTTAGACATGTCCTTAGATAGATAGATAGATAGATAGATAGATAGATAGATAGATAGATAGATAGATAGATATGGACACTAAAATAGATAGATAGATAGATAGATAGATAGATAGATAGATAGATAGATAATGAACAGACTGAGATAGATAGATAGATAGATAGATAGATAGATAGATAGATAGATATAGATAGATAGACAACGAACAGATTGAGATAGATAGATAATGAACAGACTGAGATAGATAGATAGATAGATAGATAGATAGATAGATAGATAGATAGATAGATAGATAGATATGGACACTGAAATAGATAGATAGATAGATAGATAGATAGAAAATGAACAGACTGAGATAGATAGATAGATAGATAGATAGATAGATAGATAGATAGATAGATAGATAGATAGATAATTAACAGACTGAGATAGATAGATAGATAGATAGATAGATAGATAGATAGATAGATAATGAACAGACCAAGATAGGTAGATAGTGTTTAATGTGTAGCTGAAACATTTTGTGGCAAATCATTTAAAAAATGGATGTGTTATTTTGTTCAGCCTACTAAATTGTTTATGTTCCTAATATTTAAAAGTTTGTGATTGCTAAAAATGATGACTATTTTTGTTAATACTTATGTTACAATTCTGTTCCTTAGTTATTTAGCACTTGTTTTAATTCCGGCTAATACTTAAAAATATTGGATTATTCTAATATGATGAAAAGGAACACAAGGAAAGACTGTTTTTGCTTTAGGTAAAGAAAGAAAGAAAGAAAGAAAGAAAGAAAGAAAGAAAGAAAGAAAGGAAGGAAGAAAGGAAGGAAAAGTTTAAATAAAAGAAAGAGAGCGGAGGCGATAATGTCCTCATCTATTTAACATGTTTAACTAAGAAGGGGAAAAGAACCCGTTTATTTTAAATCTTTTCATTTGTACCCTCTTACTTCTTTAAATAATGACCTGCATACATAATTATGATTGTTATTGTGATATTTGATTATACGTGATTAAACAGATCAATCTGCATAATTATTTCGTAGTTGTGGAATTCGCAGTGTACTTATCTATTCATTAATATTATGAGTCATCATAAAATATTATGATTTATCATAAAATATTATGATTCATCATAAAATATTATGATTTATCATAAAATATGCTTCATTACAAAATATGATTCATCAGAAAATTCAAATATAAAAATCGTCAACATCTTTACGAGCACTAGTAATGATTATTCTTGACAATTTAAATTTTATCCAACCACGTAATATTACTTTTTGAATATAAGTACATGAACAATCCCAGACGAGGCTATGTCATCAAGGACACATGGCACAGTGTATAAAGGCGTTAGTTACATCGAGAGACAGGACCCAAATGTGTGAGTTCAATACCCGGTTAAGACAGTGGAGAACTTTCAGAGGGAAATTAACAGGAGATAACTGTTTTAATTAAGGAGATTAAACATGGCACGTGAAACTAGAACAGTCTACCCCAGTGAGCGAAATAAAGGGTTAAGTTCGATATTCCAGCCACCTGAAGAAGGTCGGAGCGTATAACGGCCGAAACGTTGTAATAAATATATCGAGAAAGATGAGGACAATAGTCCGAATAATCGTGTACATAATATCTCATCTCAAAAATATAGACAGATAATTAAAGGCCGGAACGTTGTCATAGATATGGCGACAAAGATGAGGACAATAGTCCGAATAAGTAATTAATGTACATATTACCTCATCTCAGAAATATAGACCGATACTGAAAGGCCGAAACGGTGTAATAAATATGGTGAATAAGATGAGGACAATAATCCGAATAATGTAAATAGTGTACATAATACCTCATCTCAGAAAAATATATATATATATATATATATATATATATATATATATATATATATATATATGGTCGACTTGCCCGTCGAGATTCGACGTATGAGGGTCAAGCAGATCAGTTCTAGGAAACAACACATGAGATTTGATTATAATGGTGAAGGTTTCGTGCAGGACCATCCACACTTTTTGAAGGTCCGAATACAGAGACCTGGTGCACTACGTGCCACAAGGTCTGCAAACGCCCCCCCCACAGGTTTTGAATTCAGAGATGTCCTTCTTATAGACCAGTTTTCATCCAAGGTATAGAGCCCATATATATATATATATATATATATATATATATATATTCGTCTTTCCCCATCTCTACCTCTAACGTTATCTCTCTCTCCTTGTGTTTGAATATCGATCTAAAATATAGATATTCACACATCGAAATATTTTCCGAACCAGAATTCTTTAAGCATCGCATCAAGTCAATAATTCCCTGCTGTGTAAATTGTTTCTGCAAGCGATTTGGCGAAATTTCACATCTTCGGACAAGGTCAAAGAATTAATGACGTTCCATCAAATGTTTGGAAAACGTTCATAAAACATTATCCTTCACCCAACCTCACCTATTTTTTTTTGTTTTTTTTTATTATTATTTATGCTCAATGTAGTAAGATATTTTCTTTTGTCCACTGCGGAATCACCAAATTCTCCCCACACCCCCAACCCGACTTCCATTTCTGCATAGAAACAATAGTCTACACCTCGATTATTCTTCCTAGGAGAAACACTTAACCAGAACAGTTTTCACTCTTACGACAGAGGTTTCTCTCTGGGAGTTCAAGCGCAACTGTAATAAATTTAGATGCGTTGGATTTGAAATGTAATATTTCGATTTTTTTTTTTTTTTATATAAACAGATTGTTCTCCACGATTGTTTCAGTGTTTGTTCAAATAAAGAAAGCAATTCTTTTCCATTAATCTTACTTGACTTTTTTTTCTATCCATACAGGTCATCCGAGAGTCACTACTGTAGGCCAAATCATTGTACATTTACCTTCATGTTCTATTCCAGCATACAAGATTAGCTCAATATGAATTTGTCGCTACACTGCTAAATTAAAATAACCGCATTCACATATAAATGCATTTAATATCTTTCCGGTTAAGCAAAACGGCAATAGTGGCGAATTGTATTGATCTATTTTATCTGAATTTTTTATCATTTTATATATATATAAATCCCACCGCAGCTCATGACGTCATACATGACCACGCGATCCCTCCCTATACTCTACCTTGTCTCTTTAACTACAACTCTCACCCCCCTGTTAAATTACAAAAACTTACACTACCCATCAATTTCTAATCCCATTTTTCCTTTCATTTCGTTGTTGGAAGTGTTACCTGATGATCCGGAGTCCTTTAAAAAGGATTTTGGTGAAATAAATTATAGTAATCTTTAACCTTTTAAACTGGTCTTCTTTTCATTAAATATTTATATATATATATATATATATATATATATATATATATATATATATATATATATATATATATGATATGGATTAAATCATATTTTTAATGTATTTTTTAGCATTATTTTAAAGTTTGTACTCAGGCCGGTAGATGTAAATAAAATATAATATTTAATAAGTAAATAAAAGAGTGCATCTGCTCAAATATTATTATCCATTTAAAATAACGTTTAAACAAATAAATTATATATATATATATATATATATATATATATATATATATATATATATATATATATAAGGAATAAGCAAGGAATGTAAAGTAAAGGACATAATTATGAAAACTAAGAACTAAAACAAACAACTGGTTTCGTCCCAGTACTCCTCAGGTTTGATACACTGGGATTATTTCATCATAAACTTAAAAAAACTTAAAAACAAAAAAAACATTCAATGAGGGGTAAAGGGAAAAAAATAAAAACATTTTTATATATGATAGAAAGAACTAGAGACCAATCACATTCAAGCCCAACAAGCAATCTCTCTGCTTACAGAGAAACGGCCTGCAGGACTTGATGTAAATGGACTCAAGAACCTTCAAATGATATGCAGAGTGTGACTTCGCCAGAATGGAAAAACAGTCAACACTCAAACCAGCAACACATTCCCTGCTAGTTATAGCGTGTTCCGCTATAGATGACCCGGATGTATTCACTAGTTGGCTTTTGTTAGCGGCCGGATTTAAAATTTGGGGGTAAATGTTAATTTATATATATATATATATATATATATATATATATATATATATATATATATATATATGCGAGTATAAATAATCAAAAAAAAAACATAGCGCACATGGCCTGACGACTGCGTTTAGCATTCAACAGACTGTCGCTTCTGGTTGTTGATGTCCACATTTTTTTATTATAATGTGTTTTTGTATATATATATATATATATATATATATATATATATATATATATATATACATTATATTTTATTCTTCATATTTCTGCTATACGTATTTCCGGTCTTGTGATCTTCTTCAGGCAAATAAAAGGAATATATTTTTTAAAGGAATAAATTTTCCTTATGTTCTTTTAATGTCTCGTTGTTACATGCTGAAAATACCCAAGCTTCATTCTATCGCACCCGGAAATATGTGATCCCTACTAAAATGTTTTACATTTTCTTGAATTAGATCGAACCAGAATTACAGTATTTAGGCCGAGTTTCTCACTCTTCATTTTCCCGCCTTCAAAATCGTGTACGCTCTCATGTGGGTCTTTTCTCTACTCTCTTGCTGCCCATTTCCCACTGATACAACGTTGCAAAACGATTGCTACTCTATCGTTATTTCCATAGGAAATAAGGATATGTAATGTAATCGATCTTGATTTGGTATCTCGATTCCACTCACTTTCTCAGGGACGCAACGTGTTTTTCTCTTTGTCTATTCTTTCCTTGTCAACTGCCCTGACGAGCTTTTTACCCTAGTGCACCGCGTATATGAATTTAATCGTGCTATTAATTGGCATCTAGGACCACCCGCTTACAGCTGAAATAGCTAAAGGCAACCGCTACTTCTACTCCAACAGTTTTCCTTTCTCGCACTTCTCGCCTGTGGAACTCCCTTCCATTTTCTGGCTTCTCAGTTATCTACAAAAACCCGTTGGTGTTTTGTTCTCTCCTTAACCCACCCTATTCTCGGCCATTTCTTTCGCTTTCACTCCCTGTAACCCAGTGCGTACTAGTGGAATTATCACTTTATTTCGGGGTGAAATAACTAAAACAAAATGTTCAGATAAGGTCCCTTCTTCAGAACATGACAGCCAAGATACGCCATGAAACTACCAGGGATTCGAATCGAACTCTTGTCCTCATTTGATCAGACTGAAATGAATTGGTTTGGTTTGGATTATTTTGCTTTATGGCATATCAATCTTAATGGGTTTTTCAATGCCAGCAATTTTTTTTTATTGCTGGTAATATTTTGTTTTGTCAAAAATCAGTTTCTCGTAATATTATTTCTTTCAAAATTGTATTGCTGGCAATAATTTTTTTCAAAAAAGTATTGCTTGTAATAGTTAACTATAGGGCCCATAGCTGGGACCCTAACAAGTGCTACCACCCGAGTCAGGGTGAACCTGGGATCAACAGCAATGAAGAGATGGTTCCACGCTCCTTAAAACCTCCTGATCAGAGGCCTTGCTGCTGGATGTAGTTTATCGTCTTACCCAGGATGCGGATGTAGTTTAACGTCTTACACAGGACGGACTAAGATGATTTTTTCCCATGAACAATACAATCGCAAGCTTCTCAGTCTCTATCTCTTATCTTTATCCTTGTAAGCTTCACTTCCACGCTGAGTGAATCTCAACCCTTGTAATGAGAGAATTCTAGTATTAAAACATCATTAATCTCTTAGAGTTATTAACAATGTATTAATTCATAAGCATTTGTATACGGAGCTTTTTTCTACATATAAGGCAATTGTCCTAATAACACATTAATATGTTTCTGGTTAGAATTCAAACGAATACAACTCATAGCAGCCCAAGAAAAAATTATGCTTCTTTCAAGACACTAGAACAATTTTAATACCAGAACCCTATCAGATCGAACAATGTAAATACAGAAAAAAAAACAATAAAAAAACACATATGCTTCATAGATTGCGTAAAATCATTTAATATACGACACAAAAGCCTATTCGAACTGTTACCTATTTGAAAAAAGTAGAAGATAAGGACATATTTCTTGATAAACATTCAACCCATATATACACCGACACACAGACAAATAGACACACACACACATATATATATGGGGGTTGCTAATTCTGAATACATCTATATACATACAAAATTTTAACTAATCTCAGTTGCAGACACCCGTCCAGTCACGTTAACTCCTTAGAAAGTATACAGGGCGGAGCTGAGTTATAGTTCCATTTCATCTTCAATTAATTTATAATATTAATGCTCTGTAAATTTACATTGAGCACTATTTTGTAAAAATAAAATTATCTATAAGAACACCGGATTATATACCTTACTGTTCTTTGTTATATATATTATATATATATATATATATATATATATATATATATATATATATATATATATATGTATATATATATATATATATATATATATATATATATATAGGTTGCTCAATTCTGAATACATCTATATACATACAAAAACTTAACTAATTCCAGTCCAGTCACGTTAACTCTTTAGAAAGTATACAGGGTGGAGCTGAGTTATAGTTTCTGTGTCGTACCGCATAATCTAGTGTGAGCAATCATTGAACAAGGTTTGTCGATTCGAACTCTTTGCCACGATTTATAAGATCGTTTTGGCGCGAAAAACAGAAAAAAAAGTGGATCAACCTTTGCTTTTTCAGGCACTTTCTCAACAGTGATATATTTGAGGATCGTTTTCGCATACCGCAAATATCAAGAAGCCATCCCTTTGATAAATAGACCATGTTTACATTTTAATCCTGAACTTCATGAATGAAATGCTGAATATCTGTCCACTCGGACACGTGACCATATAATCAAGGACATTTCGGGTTAAGGAACAATTCAATAAATATAAATAATAGCGTGTTTGATTGAATAACTAAATCTAAAAGTAGAAATCCAGACAGGAAATTATATTTGTTAAAATGAACCGAGTGATTTGATTTTCCATTGTTCATATCTTCCTTTCTGATATTTGAAACCAACCGAGAGGACAAATACGTTGTTGTTGTTGTTTATGTTTATGTTGTTGTTGTTGTTGTTGTTGTTGTTTGATTCAATTGGGAGAAATGTAACTGACCAGTTGTCAGCATCAATTACAAACAAAATCCAAAGTTAAGCAAATACAATGAACCCAAGTACAGATATTCTAATGGAAATATCGTATGAAATTCATTTCGAATTTATTCTTTGACCTGAATATGTTTACCATTGTTCAAAACAGAACCTGTAACCCGGTCCCTCGTACAATAACTTGCCAATTTAATAATTTAATTAATGTGGTAATGATGATACACGAAATTAGCTTGTGTTTATTTAATATATGTGAACTCGGTTGACATTGGGGGAAAGAATGAGTTGCTTCATGTCGATTATACATTAAGTTCGGAACACTCTATGTCAAATTGACGTCCACGATGGCATAACTAATCTCCCTTCTTCTCAAATAATTACAAAAATGAAAAGTTTAAAAACTATAACAATAATATTTCTTATGACAAAACAATCTTCCCCATTTAAAATAGAACAAATTAAATTAATTCGCTACAAGCCAGAAAATATATAATCGATAAAAATCGTATATTATCAAAAATTACAGTACCTTTTTAAAGATTATACACAAATAATGTAAATAAACATATGACTGTGATTTCCTCCCAGGTTTTACCAATAATATTTAAGCAATTTATGATATTGAAAGGATTTTTTTAATATTTTCTTAGGGCGAGGTTTGAGTTTTCAGCCTCTCCATGTCTCAGTACACTGAAGATCCTGTTTCTCTTTTTAAATTTTTCAAACCATCCTAGGCTTGACTTAAATGCATTTTTATCTTTAGAAGACATTCCTGGTATTTTTTCTGATAAGATCCACATATAGTGCCCTTGCCTTTTCACATGTGATATCTTCAGATACAGAATCACTTCGTAGCTGCCTTTCTCATTCATCCACACGAACAACGGCTTCTCAACATCTTCTTGGGTTTTTTGACGATGTTTGGTAATTATGCTAACTACCTTGGCTACATCAAGCTTTTTTTTATTTCTATCTTGTTCTTTAGGATAATGCAAATTGTTGATGCTGAAAGTCCGTATAGATTGGCAAGGTTAGAAACACGGGGACCCTATTCGTGCTTCTGAATAATCTCCTTCTTCATTTGTACGGATATTTTCCTTTCTTATTATTAGCAATCAGCTTCTTGGGTGACATCGTGGGCTATAAAAAATTATCAAACTTACCTCCTAAAATTAAAGTTATCGTAAATGTACAGTAATATTTACAGTAACTCATCAAACGGTACAGTACAGTAACTGTATGGAAATATATTAAGGAACTAACCTCAGTGATGAAATGTACCATACAAATTAACCTGCACTGGACGCGGAGTTTATTTTACTGCATAGTTTACGTGTTATGACTGCATTTTATACATATTATTTCATTATAATTATTTATCACATTTTAATATTGTATTGTATTGATATCAATTTAAAATTCAGTGATTATACACTGTATATTAGATTAAGACACACTTTACATAGACATGAAACGAACTCAGCATTGTCACATTTTACCTAATTTTAAATCATTAAATTAAAAAAAAATATTTAACTGTACAGTACAGTAATGTAATGTACGGTATTCATTACTGTACATAAATCTTTGCACATTATTAAATTTTATTACACCTATACTAATATAATTACAAATATGCGTAGACAATAAAACAGTTAATTCTATGAAGTAACAAATAGAACTGAGCAGGAGATGCAATTTTTGTAGCATCACACTACATCCAGTGTAATAGAACTTTATAGAAATATGTATTGTATACTAATATAATGCAGTACTGTATATAAAATATATCATAATATAATAGTGTACACTGTATATAAAAAATATAAGAATAAAATACAGAAAATACCTGTAAATGTTTAGGAGAATACAGTACAGTATAAAAATACTATATAAAAATGTAATGTAATACTGTATAATACTACAGTATTATATCATTATATATAAAATATATCATAATATAAAAAAAAAATATAAAATACAGTATATTTAGATAACATTAAAAAGTATTTACAGCACATTCAAATAAAATATGTAGTTTAAAATGTCGTGGTGTGAAGCCCATTCTTAATTTCGTAAGTCGAAATTAATTCATAAGTGGAAACGAATTATCTGAATATTTTTTGTTCGTAAGGCGAGTAGATAGACAGTATATAAAAACAAAAGTTGACACAGTTAAACACCAAGCACCGACATTGACGGATATATATATATATATATATATATATATATATATATATATATATATTCTAATCCTATCGATTCTTTTGATCAACTTGTTCATGTTGATATAAATTTCTTAAGGAACCCTTTGTAATTTTGTTTCTTTCCTTTTCATTAAGAGTATTTTAACAAAACATTGTGATTACCCCTGCTAAATAAGATAAGAATGAAAGTGAGATCGAAATGTTTTATATACAGGATCCCGCTCACAGCAAAATATCGCCGGTAAAATTATATATATATATATATTGGTGAAATAAATTATTGTAATGGTACCTTAAAGTGTCTGTTATTAATTAAATAAAATAAATATATATATATATATATATATATATATATATATATATATATATATATATATATATATATATATATATCCTCCTGAAAAAATTATTTCGGTTGAGTTCTCTGGGGAAGAAATGTCAATATGGAAACTTAAATTACTGCTACTAATGCAATACTTTTCGATAAATCGAATCGAATTCTCTCAGTCTATGACGGGTTTATGTCAAAAAACAAATACGCTTACATTCATCTTCACCGGCTTAGGTATAGATTCTCCGACTGATACCATTTCAGCCGGGTTTCGATCCTAGCAAACAGCGAAACAGTCTGTCTTCGGATGACGATATATATATATATATATATATATATATATATATATATATATCGATGAAAGAAATTCGAGAGATAAAAAATAATAATAATAGTGGTAACAAAATAATATTCATATTAAGATTAGTATCATATTCCTGGGACTTTGGAGAAAATAGTAGCTGTCCTGGGTATGACGATAATCTACATCCGGCAGCAGGGCCTATGATCAGGAGGTTTTGAGGAACGTGGAACTACATCTTAATTGCTGGCTCGGAGTTATAGCTCCTGTTAGGCTGCAAGATATGTCCAAAACCCAAACTTGCGTCAAAACGCTATTAAAGTGAAAAATTTGTTTTGCTTCTTTTAGTAGAAAAAATATTAACAGCAATCAGATTCTTGTCTTCATTAAATAACACTCCTCAAAACATTGTTTTTTGGATTTATTTCATCGTCTTACCCAGGACGCGGATATAGTTTTTTCTTCATATTAAGGACGGCTCAGTTTTGTATCCAAACCCAAGCAAAGCATTTTCTAAAGACATAATTATTTTTATATATTAATCCGACAGATTTTTCTCGCAAACGATATTTTATTGGATGCCTATATTTAAAGGGAATATTCAGCATGGATGCGTCAGCAATGTCCTTTTAGCCAAGTCGGTATATTTTGTTACCAAATAGTTACGCAAATTCGAATACTGCCGGGAAACGCATATATTTCCATAACTTTTGACGGGCTTATTTCCTCTGAGAAGTATTTCTTTTCGGAATAAAATGTGTTTCAAAGCAGATTTCCGTCGCGTCATTTTTTTTTTTATTTTAATATTTTGTATATTTTATATAATTCTGCTCTATACGATCCTCATGTATATGTGGTGGTTGGAAGAGTTAAAGTGGTGGCTGGTGTTTGGAGAGTTAAATTCCATGAATTTCAGTAGTTATGTGAATACATATTTGAAGTTGTTGACATATTATTCATAGATATTTTTAAAAATTTATGTCCATGACTTTAACATGGGATAAATATTTTACTAAATCTGAATATAGGGAAGTATATACTAGTAACTTTCTCACCAACGTTACGAGTCTTCCCTCTGTCTTTTTTATAAATATTTTCGTGGCATCTGTCCTGACCAGCATTTTTAACTGGTCCTCCCGATTGTATGAATTTAAGCGTGCTACTAGTTTGTCATCTCGATCCCACACTTTCATAATCGAAACAGTTAAATATAAAAGATTCTTCTACTCCAGCAGCTTCTTATCTCGCACTTCCCAGCAGTGTAACTACCTTCCTCTTACTTGCTTCCCTGATGACTATAATTTTCAAAAATTAAAATGTAATGTCGATCGACATCTTCTGTTGCCTTTATCCCCATTCTTATTTTTATCCTCCTTCGTTCTTCTTTTTGTCCTTTCCTACCCCGCTATAACCGGCCTTTTTCCATTATTTACATATTGCCCCTTACATAGTAACGGTCTCGCCTTGCTTGGGATGAAATGCATATACATATATATATATATATATATATATATATATATATATATATATATATATATATATATATGTTTCATTAAATAATATAGACAATTGTGGCACCCTGCATATTAGAAAAAACTAAAAGAAATATCATAGAAATATGAATTTATTTTATTCGGTTTATTAACCAGTTGTTAGTTATTTAGACGAAGAATAATTAAGTTTTGAGAATAATTCTCTAAATTGTATTTAGGCGACCCTAAGGGAAGAAGAAGGAAAAAAAAAAGGAAAAAAAAGAAAAGGAGAGGGAGAGGGTAATGCAAAAAGCCGGTCATTAGCGAAAACAGGTGTCAAGAGATATCTAGGCCAACGCGCCTGACCGAATTTCAAAACAATGGAAATTGTTATTTGGAAGAATAGAATTAAAGGTAAAAAAAAAAAGAAAGAAAGAAAACAGACTTGGTAAAAGTGTATGAACATACGTACGATTGATAAAAATATCGGTCAAAGCATCTGGCCTACTTTTTTTGTGTAGAAGCTCATTATCAATTTGGAGAAATGGGATTTTTAGAACAATGGAAAACGAAATATTAATCGGAGAAGGGTGTCTTTTGGGATGAGAAGGTGACCGCTGGAATTGTATACAGATCTTGACCTGTTGAAAATTAGAACCCCACGATGATGAAGTGAAGACATTTTCAATTCAGATAATTAAGATTTTTGACTATCAGGTCTGAGCAAAACAAAGAGGTGAAAACAATTGTTTTGGCTCACAGAAAGCGCCAGCGAGACGAGAAAAATTCTTCCTGAAGTCATATCTAATTAGCGGCGGGCTGTTTTGACAAAAGCCAAAAGTGAGAAAGGCCGAGATTGTCATTTTCGTGCGTGTGAAAAAGGCCAAATTGATTTTGTTTTTTTAGCAAGGTGTCTCTTTCCCAGAACAAAGCCGGGATAGACCACGCCCGATTGGAGACGTCACGAAGGACGGAGACGCCCAACCAGAATCTCATTAGCCGAAAGCGGTCACGTGATATGCGAGAAAGAGGAGAAAGGACGCTCGACCAAGACCCATTGGTCGAAAACGGTCACCTGACATACGAGAGACCGGGAGAGATGGTATGCGCCTCCCCCCAGAGGCACTGTGAGGAAGTAGGGGTGAAAATAAGAGCGATAATGGGAAATCAGAAATAATGCGACTTTTTGGAATTATCAGGAAAACCCTGACGCCGACAGACCCACCCCAGTTTGTTGCGGCGTCAATAAAAGCAGGACCCCAATCGACAGAAATCAGAGAGTGGCGGGGTAGACGGCCAGAGCAGTTGGAACGCGGGCGGCGGGCCCGGTTCATTCGCCCCTTTGCGGACAAGAGAATCCAGAATGAAGAAATTCGTGCAGTTTGAAGTCGAAGAGAAGAAGACGAAAGGCAGAAGAAGAATTGCAGCCCAGTCGAAGAGAAGAAAATTGCAGGCCAGATAGGAAGAAGAGCTGCAGGCCAGACAAGCAGAAGAGCTGCAGGCCAGATAGGCAGAAGAGCTGCAGGCCAGAGCAGAAGAATTGCAGGCCAGACAGGCAGTAAAGTTGCAGGCCAAACAAGAAAACAGTTCAGCCCAGGAAGGCAGAGAGAGAAGAGATCACCTCAGACGGCAGAGAGAAGAGTTCGGACCTTGGCGAGAAGAGTTGCAGGACGGAAGAAGAAGGAGTTACTTGCAGTTGCGTCTAGAAGAAGTTGAAACCAGGCCAAGCCTGAGGGTGGAAATTCGTCCAACCCAAATCGAAGTGAAGAAATACGTCCAACTCAAGCCGAAGCGAATAAGCTCGTCCAACTCAAGCCGAAGAGAAGAATCAGCCATGAACGACTGGTAGAGATTAGTGCCCAGTGTCGAAACCAAACCACACTCCGACATACAAAATTCTAGAGAGTAGGCAACTCGAAGTCTTTAAGTTGTATGATAGAAGCTTGGTGCCACAGTCCACAAACGGGTCGGGAAGTAAGAATAATTTTATGTAACGAACATTAGATATAAAAGGTTGTTACCCTTTTTTATCAGTAATTTTTTGGCCTCGTGAGTTTTTCTTTTACTTGTGTATTGCCACCCCGTCGAACTCAACTGGCATACGGCCCCAATCCCTGTTTGATCCCGTCTGTCTAAGATCTAATCACAACGTGGGTAGGCAGACCGGAGATCAGTACAGTTACCCTAGTAACCAGGTGTTGGAAGCGAGTTGGGAACGGCGAGGCTGGTAATCATCTAACCAAAGGGTTGGAACGTCACACTTGGAGCAGCGAGGAGCGAACAGCTGACGCCGCGGCAAAAACGTCACGTCACAGTTGGAGCCGCGAACGAGATCGAACGACAGAATCGACGCTGCGACCAGGAGGAGCGACGTCACAGTTGGCGCCGTGACCAAAGTATTCGACCCTGGACCAAGTGACGTCACAGTGGAATCAGATAAATTATAAAAATTGTTTTCATTTATTCTGATAAGCATAAAGCATGGGTCATTAAACGAAGAAATATCTCTTGTCTGGATTATTTGAAAATATTTTTAGACGTTCAAAACATACTTTTTTAAGATTAAATAAATTTAATTAAATTAGGTAAAATTAAATGTACGCGTGGTCATGGTGAATTTATGAGCATTGATAACAGATTTTTTTATTCCAAAATATGCAGGTGTTTTTCGGAGAATTGAAATCATCCATGTAAACAGACTATAATTTTAAAAGTAAATGCTTAATATATTTATAGCATTTGTAATCTTTGAAATGGAAGAATAAGCTGAAAGCGATAATTTGGATTAAAAAATGTATCAATATTTTGATTTTCTTTCTTCGAGTTTAAACTATTGATGTTTATTGCTTATCAGAGTTATGAAAAGGGATACATAAAACGCTTGTTCTAAAATTAAAAAAACAATGTATCAGACAATCAAAAATTTATTGTCTAAATCTAGAAATATATATAATATATATATTTTTATATATATATATGTGTGACATGTGTATATGTGTGTGTTGTCCTAAAGGAAATTATCCATATATTATTCAAAAATATCGTTTGAATTAAAGTCTTATAATTTGTTATGGATTACGTAGAAGACGATGATATATTATTCCATTTACCTGGAAACAGTTTTGAATTAAGTAATAGTATGTTGGTTGTATTTGGAGACGTCTCCAATCTTCACAATAATATTTTTCCGGTTAGAGAGGATCTTCCAGACAAGGCTATGATCGAATGAGCAGAGTATCTATTTCGGGAAACAGCTATTTATTTGTTTTTAAGTCGGGTCAACAATTTTTATTTAATTGAGACTACGGGCTCGGATACATTGATTTAAATTATTTTCCACGGTTGGTAGATTCATGCAGTTGGGATTTATTTCGGAATAATTTTTTTAGTTCTAAAAGTTAATATATTTAACATATTGCTGGCAAAATCTTAAAATGATTCTTTTATTTTAACGTTTATTACCAGTAAATAATTTGTGATTATTCTATTAGATTTTTTCCAGGTTGAAAATATTATAAAACGTAACCATTGCCCAAACTATCAGTTACACAAATAAAAAAATAATGTAAATTGAGAAATAAAATCAATGGCTAGATGTAGGGAATTTGTTTTGCTCCTTTGTTTTCTTTTTAGGGTTATTGTTACTTTTGCGACGATGATTAAACGAGATATTCTTTGATGAAGATGGGAAAGAATGTTTAATTTTGAACTTGTAAAGAAAGGAGCAAATGATCAATCTTTATTTTGAATTTAATTAAAAGTCATCATTTTTCATCAATTAATTAAAAAAAAAAAAAAAAAAAATAAAATTACGCATAATTTAATCTTATTACCCTAGGTGCAAAATTTTATATATATATATATATATAATTTTTATATATATATATATATATATATATAAAGAAGTGAAGCATTAACACGAAGAGGAGAAATGATGCATTTATAGTTATAAAATGATAAATTGCGAACAAAAATATATCTGTCCTTCTTTCAGTGTACAAATGTTTAAAATATAATTTAACCATTTTAAAGGTGTTGCTTTTATTTAATTCGTATCCTGAATTAATTTGTAGTATCTTTGAAATGTATATTCATAAACCATTTAAAATGATTTTTTTTTTCCTCACATATAATGTATCCTGAAGTGTGTACAGCTTGAACATATTAAACAAGGACAGCATTTTTTAAATGAAAAAGAAATATAATGTAAAGAAAGAGCACCCAAAAACATGTTATCTTTCACATACCATTGAAAACCATTTTTGGTCATGTCACCCCCAACAACTGTATTTTGATATTGATCATAAAGAAACACACATTCGAAGAAAGGAAAAAAAACAAAGTTATGATTTGACAGAGAATTCAATTTAAATCAAATAGTATTAAATTCAACAAGACATTTTGTTTATGTTAATTTTAAATTATAATCTTTTTTTTTTACGATAAATCATTTAAAGAAGAGGAGGAAATTATTGTCTTAAAGAAATTTTTCAGTGTTTATTTTAGAAAAAAATAAAACTAATATAATTATATGTTGACTTACTTGAGTAATCAATCACATCAAATTTAATAGAGATTTTTCCCAAGTTTCATTACTTTTTGGTAGAATTAACGTTATTACAATAAATGTTAGAATTATGTTTGATAAACAAAAAAAAAAAAACAATATTTGGGATTTAACGTCGTAAAATAATGATTTTTTGAAAAAAAAATCTTTCTTTAAAATAATTATTTTAGGAAGTGTATTTTTGAAATACCTTTATCTTTAATCTTATAAATATTATTTTTTTTATTTATTGATGTTTTTTTTTTGAAAAGGGAATGAATCAGGGATCATTATTTATTTAATTCTCCATTTTGAGTTAGTTATGGCCATTCCATTTTGAAGTTAGCTGCCTCAATGTTAGTCCAAATGTTTGTCTATGTATTTTGTGTTGTCTTTGGCAGTTCAGTGTCAGATAGTTGGCAGAATAAATTTCCGTGTTCAAATGGGTGATTATGATACCAGCCCCTATATAGAATTTACTTTCTATATATCTTAACGACAAATTTTGAATTTACATTTAGAAAAAAGGCTCCGCCTAAGCTAAATATTCATATACAAAATTAAATTATCTAGAATGTCACAAGTTTCAAATATATGAGATATAGGAAAATTTTTCAATTATATTTTTTTTTATATCAAAATAAAAAACGGTTTTTTCTCGACTGATTTTCTATATTTATATATATCTTTTTTTGTTTCGTGTTTTTGTTAAAATTATGACAATCATTAAACCATAAGTAGCGATTCATCATCTTGATTTAACATCACAGAAAGATAAAGGTTTGAAACAACACACACACACACACAGATATATAATATGGTCATATATATATATATATATATATATAATTATTTATTTAAAATATAGATTCCAAAACGTCTTACATAAGAAGTTTCAGTTTTAAAGTCTTTTGAAAACTTCAATATAATTATTTAAATTAAATTGAGTTAAAATATTTTTCTGTTCCATCAGGATAATGAAAAAATTTTAAAGTAACCTATATTTAAATTTCACTATTTTTGTATCGAGCACTATTTAAAAAAATAATATTTAAAATACTCAAAAATTTTCTCAGGGGACAAATTTACTAATAACCAGTTCCTCCTTCATATTCAGGAATATTTGACACACACACACATATATATATATATATATATATATATATATATATATATATATATCCTGTGTTCTATAGATATTTATATTTTTACAAAATAGTGCTGAATGAAAATTTACAGAAAAGAAACAATGAATTAATATGAATTAAATATGTTTTTAATGTTAACATAATGTCAACCATGTCGGACGTTTTAAAAATAGACCATTTTTAATTTGAATATTAAATTAAAACCATAATTCCATTTCATATATATAGCTAATTTAGATCAAAATTATTTTTTTTTATTTTTTGATTTCAAAATGTCAAATTTTAGGACTACGTTTTTCATACAAACACTTCAAGGATGACGACGACGTGATCATCCAGAAACGGGGTGTTGATCTTATAATTATTTCAGTTATCTGTTTAGATTGGTCTTTTTCTTATGTCCATCCTATTTTCATGTTGAATTGAATATGGTTAAATGTTGATTATATTTAATGAATATTGTTCCTGAAAATGGTCTATTATTTTCCGAAATACTTAAAGAACGTGGGTTACATTATTTAATTTAAAATACGTTAATTTAAAGGATTTTAAAAATATTTTCCATATAATTGAAATATTATATATTTATATATAAATATATATATATATATATATATATATATATATATATATATATATATATCAAAATATTTATAATAATTATTTATTTATTATATATGCGTGGTACTTTTTGGAAAGCGCTAATATCATTTAAATAGATTTAACATATTTTTTGTGTTGATATGGTTTTGCGATTTAATTTCTTTTCATGCATTTTTTTATCGTCAAACAAACTTGCCTGACGATTTAAATTCATCAATTCAACTATATATATATATATATATATATATATATATATATATATATATATATATATCAATTAAATTTAAAAATATGGTTTTAAAAAAAAACAGTAATAAGCATGTTTCAAAATGGAAGCTAAAAATTTAAATTTAATTATATAATTAAATTAAATCATATTAAGTTCTGAACGTGTGTGAAAACAAATTTTGCATTGAAATTTTTTTTTTAAATTTACTTAGTTTTAAACGCTCAGATAAATTCACAATTTCCTGTTTCCAAGGCTACAGAGAAATCCAATCATTTAGACAGGGGCGGTAGCGTGTTCTTTTTTATTAACTATTGCTGAATCCATTATGAGTTACAATCGAAAATGAGGTTAACTTTAAGGACAGTAGGGGTGCCTGTTTCAACGAATTCTGACATCCGTTAATCGCATGACGTGTAGGGTTTTTTATAATTAACTACAAAAATTTTTTCGCCATTTTTTTCGTTAAATTCGTACTTGTATACTTACAGATTCTTTCTAAAAGGGGTGTTTAGTTTACAATACGTTATATTTAACTACAATTTTAAAATATTATTTTTACTCTTAATTACTAATAGACTATATTTCTTTTTAAAACAAGTAAATTTAATAGAATTACTTAAATTATTTAAAATTATTTTATCATGTCAAATATAAGTATATATATTACAACTTTTTTTTTATTTTTTAATTTCAATTTTCTTTTTAAATATTATTTATGGAACTATTTATAGCTATTTCATTTCTTTGATTCAGTATTTTTTATTTTTAATAAACTTAGTAATATATAGTTTATCATGTAAGCACAAAGGACATGGGCTATTTAATGACCTACATATTCTAGCTTTTCTTATTAATTTCCATTTTACTGTAGGTGAAATATTTCGAAAGGGTTGTCTGATTCCGAATGCTTTTGATTTAATTATAATTTTAATTTAATTTTAGCTTCAGTTTTTGAAACACGGATATTACTGTGTAGCGAAGAAACCAAATTTTAAATCAGTTAATTTATAATATTTATGCTCTGTAAATTTACATTGAGCAGTGTTTTGTAAAAATGAAAAAATATCAATAAGAACACCGGATTATATATCTTACCGTTCTTTCTTTTTTATATATATATATATATATATATATATATATATATATATATATATATATGTGTGTGTGTGTGTGTGTGTGTGTGTGTGTGTGTGTGTGTGTGTGTGTGTGTGTGTGTGTGTGTGTGTTAAAGTGGATGTAAAGTAAACAGTAAAATGTTATTTTACTGAAAATAATAAATTCCTGGAAGTTTATAATTGGTTGTTAGTTCGAAGTTGAGTACTCCGACTAAGTGCGACCAACCCCGGTGGAATAAGCAGATCTCACCGACTGAACCAGCGGATAAAGAGGGCTACGCATAAGTGTTATGCTACAGAAGGCGTCACTAAAAATTATAAATCAGTTGCATTTACATAACTAGATTCAGCATGTCATTCCATATGTGACGCAGAGGAAGTTCATGAAATGAGTGTGTGGGTCATATCCTGGCAAGTTCAGTTCCAACTTAAACAAATTCTCGCCATCAGCACTTTAGTGTCAGAAGTACTTTGAGATATAGGTTTAAATTAGAATTCGTTTTATTGTACAAACAACTTTAAAATATTTTCACTGTTAATTTTAATAGAGTATATTTCTTTTTAAAACAAGTATATGTAATAGAATTACTTACATTATATAAATTCATTTTTAATATCAAATATAAGTATGTATATTACCAGGTCGGATTTTTTAATTTTATTTTAAAATATTATTTAAGGCAAATTTTTGACATTGACGGCAAGAAATAACTATTTCATTTCTCTGATTCAGTATTTTTTTTATTTTTTATAAACTTAGTAATATATAGTTTCTCATGTATCCTTCGTAACCGTAAATTATGAATTTCTCTTGCAGTTAAAACTCAATAAATTTTAAAAAATAAGTTACTACAAAACTCGCTTGAGGATGAACTGGAACTAATGATTTTAATTAAATTAAATTTAAAGTTTTAGCTTCCATTTTTGAAACATGGTTATTACTGTGTAGCGAAAAAAAACTATATTTTAAATCAGTTAATTTATATAATATATATATATATATATATATATATATATATATATATATATTAACTGTGAATATTATAATTAACAATGCATAGCAACTGTGAATACACAGATGTGGAAGTGTAATTCAATATACAAACATAGTTTTCCATATCTACATTATTTATATCTACATACATTCTGTTCCAATATTTAGCAGTCTTCCGCTTTAATTATAGAAAAATTTTAAACACACACATTAAATAGCTAATAATAATGCTAATATATATATATATATATATATATATATATATATATATATATATATATATATATATATATATAATTTACAAATCTTAATCGAGTCTCCAGAAAGCAATGGTAATATTTTATTTTGCGAGACCGATAAAATTGATATCCTTCGTCAATCGATTTGAAACCAATTGTTATCGTTCTCGCGAAATAAAATGTTATCATGGCTTTGAAATTTCGAGTTTTAAATTAATTATTACTTGCTCTGTTTATTACATTGAGCTCTCGAAAAATTTATATCCTCCCTAGAATTATCCATGAGGATCAGTAATTAATTTTTATATATATATATATATATATATATATATATATATATATATATATATATATGAAATGCAGGGTGTGTGTGTAACGTATGCACGGCCGCAATTTCAGACGTATTTGCACCAAAATTTACATGCACGTGCTCCACTTTAGCGGGAAGAACAAGACTGACTTTGCATTTCCAAACTCTCATTGATAGTAGAAATAATCGATTTTTTCATGGTTCTACGGCTGTTTTCATGTAGTTTGCTGCCACTTTGTACTGGTCAGAGTGACAGCCAATAGTTGGATGCCACAAATAGGCAGGAAGATTCTATTGGCCAGCGTGAGAGCCAACAGCTGACTGACACGAATGTTAACT
This sequence comes from Acanthosepion pharaonis, assembly GCA_903632075.3. Taxonomy (NCBI): domain Eukaryota; kingdom Metazoa; phylum Mollusca; class Cephalopoda; order Sepiida; family Sepiidae; genus Acanthosepion; species Acanthosepion pharaonis. Next base: position 250,293 of record CAHIKZ030001715.1, read on the forward strand.
AGTATGCTAGCATTCAAAAAAAATCGATAGCTGCATTCGTCACAAGTGGGAAAAATTAAAATCTGCATGGCACTTTACTCCAATTGGCTCATTCGCTTGCTTAAACTCAACGTTGATTCTGATTCCGCAGAATTAGGTTGGTTGTGAAAAATTATTTGTTGTTAACATTCTTTTTTTTAATTCGGTTTTTCCAGTTACGAATCCTTTTTTTAAAGCTGATCGTTTTGTGTTCATTTTGATTAGTTCTGTTTCGTAACAGATTTAATGTTTAGTATAGAGCTTAGAAAAAATTCGCAGTGTGAGATAGGGAAGAATTAAGGCATGTAGCAACATCAGCACGGCAAAGGCATTCCTTTAAAGGCAAAGAAGGGCAAAAATATTTTAAGTCAAGTGATAGCGATTGGTGTATGTGTCGTACGATTTTTGAATCAAGCACGGGGAACGCCGGGCCATGCTGCTAGTATATATATATATATATATATATATATATATATATATATATATCAACGACTAAACTATCCTATGAATTCACCAAGATTACTGAAAAGATTGGGTGGGATTCAAAAATATGAGGACCTTGATCTTCCATATATAAGCTCCCGCGTTTCACCATATCCATAGTACCGCATTCATTTCTGCTCTCTATTGTCCTCAGAACGATGGACTGTAATATCCGTACGAATATCTGACAGGCTTGCTAACTTCTCCATAACTAGGTCAGATCATCGAGGAACCCACTGGCGTTCATGATACGGTCAAATCACGCTGAAACACCGGTTCTCGTTCGATCACCGAAGTTAAGCATCGTAGAGCCAGGTCAGTACTTAGATGGGGGACCGCTTGGGAACACCTGGTACTGTAAGCCCCCCAAAGTCCAACCCTTACCTCACAGTCGGTGGGGGGTGTAAACGGTAGTGTCAGAGCTATGCCGCCCGGAACTTCGTTCCTGGTAGGGCCACCAAAGGCGGACAGGTCTGACACACGCCGGCTAACAAGGGCTCTGGTGAAAATCCATGGAGCGTCTGCATCGGCAACCGGCGGCTTCTGGTCGTTCCTGTCTCTGCGTCTGTGGGAAACCCCGCGGCAAGCAAGAACGTTATCCGAGTAGGCCTAGGTACACTACTTCTGTAATTTATCCCAAGAATCTTCTTCTCATAACAGGAAGAAGCCGGATCAATCCGCCCAGGGTGAATGCCGCATCAGTACAGTAGTAGTACAGAGTATCAAATGAACCTCCAATGCATCTTCCTCACATCCTGTTCTGAAAAATGTTTAGCAAATTGTTTATTTTTCCCGTGGAGCGTTAGATAATTCCCTGGTCAGTGTCCAAATTGATATCAAACGGAATGCATTCCCTGATTTGCCGTATAGGACAGATTTAGATATTATATGGCCGAAACTTATTTTTTAATCCTCAATACCCACCTCAATCTAGACCCATCAGTCGCCTCAGTGTCATTCGCAAGCTTTTGTAGGCTATAATCAACATAAAGTTTGTTGATAACCTTAATAAATACAAACTATTGAGTGACAATTATTACGGATTTTAATCGGGCCAATCCACTATTGTCAATAGAAAGACGCTCACTTGAATTCAAGCTGTGACTAACACGCGCATATCGGAATAAACGCTCCGCCTAAATTCGAAAAAAACACAACATAAATTATAAAGTCAAAAATGAAGAAAAATTCACACCCGATTCCCCCTTCCCTAGGAGTGAGGCTCTATTGAACGAGTTGAACATAACCCCGTCGTTGGTAGTGAGGCATCGTCCCTAAATTAGACTTCCATAACGCTAGCATTGGAGAAAGGATACCAGTCGTTGACATGAAGAAATGGGCTCCTGAACTGACCCCTGTTATCTACAAATTATATAATTACTGCTTCAATGAATCTTGCTTTCCAACCTGTTGGAAGTCGTCCACATCTATTGTACTTGTCCTTAAGAACTATGGAAACACTTCCAACCCATCTAACTACCGTCGTATCAGTCCCCTACCACTCTTCGGCAAAGTCTTTGAAGCCTTAATCAACTCTGAAGTGTTTAAGCACCTTATAACCCATGATTTTCTCTCTGACAATCAACATGGTTTCTGCTTTGCCCGTTCTACAACTGATGTGCTCACGGTCATAACTGAAATTGATTATATTTTATTAAAATTCACAATGAAAGGAATGTTATATATGAATTGTTTGAATGATATCTCTAAAGCGTTTGATAGAATTTGGCATGCCGGTCACGCAGTACGCTTCAAGGATACGGAATTTCTAGTTGATTATTTGACTTAATACGATTATTCCTTTCAAACACGGTAATGAAGATCTTCCTTCACAGATTCTCCTCCAAATCCTTTCCACCGAACGTAGTTGTTCTCCAAGGCTCTATCCTGGGCCCTATTCTGTTCCGCATCTTCCTTAACGATCTTCCCGATGTCATCAGTTCCCAAGTAGGCATCTATGCAGACGACACTACTATTTGCTCCTGTCTCAAAAACAAATCTGGTATCACTAACGAAACTAACCTTGCTGTTAGTCTTGAAAAGAACCTCCAATCGGTTTTAGACTGGGACAAGAATTGGCTGGTTAACTTTAATGTCTCAAAAACAAAACTGTTCTCTATTACTAACCACAGAGAACCATGCCTGCCTCTCATTAGAATGTCCGATGCTCAACTCCGCGAGAGCACTACTTTGCGACTGCCTGGTCTCACACTGTCCGTTGACCTGATATGAAACAAATACATTGAATCAATATCCACCACAAAGAAAGATGGTTTCCTGTGTCGCGCCAGAAAGTTTTGCTCGTCCCAGTCCATCCTTCAACTCTATAAATCAACCATTCGACCTTGCATAGAATACTGCTGCCATATATTGTCTGGTGCCCCATCTCGTCTACAGTCGCTCTCTCACAGACGGGTCGTCGCCTTCCCCTGTTTTCCTTACAAATACTTTCACGGTAACTTCTCCGATGAATTACTTCCGATAGTTCCAAAACTGCATGATGTTAAACGTGTTACTTGGCTGGCATATCCATCCCACCCTTTCACTGTCGAAATAGTTAATAGTAGGCGTCTCTTCTACTGCAATAGCTTCCTGTCACGCACCTCCCGTCCTAGGAATTCCCTTCCTATTAACTGTTTCTCTAATAGCTATAATTTTCAAATATTCAAATGTAATGTCAATCATTATCTCCAGATGACTTGATCTATATATCTCATTTTATTCTTTTTCTATTTCTCTATCATTTTCTTTACTAACACTCCCACTCTCTGAAACCCTTGCGTCTGTAAACCTTTATAATTTGTGGTATCTCTTATTGCTTGGGGTGAAATAAAAAAAAAAAAAAAAAAACTATAAGCACTCAAGATTTTTAAAAATAAATGAAATATAAAAAATTAGGTTGAAAAATGAAAAAATACGGAAAATCTTTGAATAGTAATTAACTCCCGCTAACTTTAAGAATTTAAGAATGCTATTTATTTCAAAAAGTCTTAATTCATTTGCCAGAAAGGAAAGAGGCATTCTGTTATTTATGTTTATAAAACCATATAACATGTTATCTTAAATTTGGATAGAAAATACATGTTTCAGTAGCCGTCAAGTGCTGTATCATCCTGAAATCAGAAGTCTTCATGACCGAGGATTTTGATCTTACTAGCGCTGTTCAACTTCTGATCATTTCAGATAATGTGCTCCGTAACAGTAACTGTAGCTTTTAAATTCCGCTCAGTATCGATAAGCTCTGTAGTTGTTAAACAAACACAAATATATACCTTACAGTTACACCCAAGAGATATTGTCTGCCCACCCTAATATTAAAATAATAATAATATAAGTATAATAAAAATATTAATGTTATTATTGTCGCAATTTGACATTAAAATTTGAAATAAATATTCCGGGTTTTTTCAATTCATTTTTTTTTCTTTTTACATATCAGATTTTTATATATGGATTGACATTTTATCCAGTTTGGGGATACGAGGCAGGATTTTGTCATGAAATATAGATATATATATATAACAAGAATTTATATATATATATATATATATATATATATATATATATATATATATATATATAAATAACAATTGTAAATTAAAACAAATTTAATGATTATTCAAAAATATATATATATATATATATATATATATATATATATATATATATATATATTAGGAATCATCGGGCTGACCAATAACGGTAGTAGAGATATAATTTATCAGAAAAACGCTATACATCGTTTCAGCGCATTTAAAATTTCATTTAAAAACGTGTTCCTGGACCTGTCAAAGTGCAAGTTTAAATTGATTTGAAACGAAGTTGCATTTTAGCTTAAAAATATATTTTTATATGAAAATTTATTAAATAATTATATATTTATATAGATATAGATATAATTACCTGTATATATTTTAATTGCAATAAAACACACATAATCTATATATATATATATATATATATATATATATATATATGTGTGTGTGTGTGAAATGTGTGTTTTTTGTGTGTGTTTTCTGTATACTTTTATAAATCGTTTACATATTTTATTTTTATAACACAAATAAATTTTTATAAATTTATTTCCTTTTAGTTTAGCAATTATTTAAGTCCGTCGGGAAATGAAATGAATTAGCTGTTTCTTTTTTTGTTTTATTTTTAATAATTATTATATATATATATATATATATATATATATATATATATATATATATATATATATATGCAGAGTGAGAGATAAATAAATATATATAAATATATGAAAAATTTAAAAAAACCTAAGAACACATAGGTAAAAAAAAACAATATTTTAATTTGAGCAAATTTTGAATTTATCTTTTATTTTTAATTTTGTTGATAAAGGACATGGTGTGTCGAAATATTTCAATTTAAATAATTTGTTTCTGTTTAGTCAAAGGGTTAATTAACAATATAAAATATATATTAGTTCTAAACAACTATATTTTTCTCATTTTGTTGTTGTATTTTTTTATATTCTTGGAATTTCATTAAACTTCCTAATAAATAAATCTCTATTCTCTCTCTCTATTATATGGTATATATATATATATATATATATATATATACAGAGTATGGAAAGGAAAGACAGTAAGACATAAGAGAGAGATTTGATGACGAATATTAATTGCACATTCTCATTTCCTGTATACAAAAGTCGTTTTCATTTTGCATTTGCTGGATTTCTTGAATCTATGTGGATATGATTTGCAGCGAAAAACTTGTAGCAAAACCACGAAAGCTGCTCGGAATAATTTGCGCAGTGAAATTTACCCAAAATGCCCAATTCTTCTCGCTATCCATTCTTTATTATATCTAGCAATGAAATTAATAAAATTATAATGTTCCCAACTGATTCGTCGAGATGCAGGTGATTCCGCTCTGTATAAATAAGAAAGAAGATGAAAAAAAGAAAACAAACAAAAAGACAATTATGATTTGCTGAATGATTTCTCGTCGTTCTTTCGTCATCTGCTGAGAGTATAAATTGTGATGATTGATATTGAGTTTCATATATATCGTCTTCCTTCTTGGATCGATATCCAAACGACTGTGTCATCTTTTGCGCTGAACGTGCATGACGGGGATTTCAGTGCTGTTTCAATCAGAAACTTTCTGTCAGAATAGAGAAAAAGACGTAAACACCAGTATATCTAATTTACTTTTAGAGCATATCACAGTCATTTTAAACTTTTCTAACAAAATTACACACAGCCACACACCTACATACATAGAAACATACAAACACACCAACACACACACACACAGACACACACACACATACATATATATATATATATATATATATATATATATATATATTATATATATTGGGCGTCTATAAAATGCATATATTAATAAGTATATAAATTTTATAAATATATAAACCTATATATATGTATGTATTTATATAATATATTTATATATATATATATATATGTATGCAAAATATAAAAAAAAAATATATATCTCTCTCTCTCTCTCTCTATATATATATATATATATATATATATATATATATATATATATATTGTGTGTGTATAAAATTCATACATATATATATATATGCAGTGATGTTCGATAAAAGTGACTCACCTGATTTTTTTTACTAAAAATATTTTTTCTATTGTTTTTGGAGTTAAAATAATTTTTAATATTACTAATACAAAAACCCCTTCCCGACCACCTAGGGAAAACGTTTATTCACCCTAAGGTTTTATATTGATAATTATAAATTTAGATATAATTGAAATTCAGGAGAAAAGTGACTCGTGTATCGCATTCTAAAGATTAAACAGGCAAATTTAAAGAGTGCTTTACAAAATATCGTAAACTATTTTACAATACACTCAGAACAATATTCTGGAGAATTCTAGAACAGCTTAAATTAAATTAAATTCCAGAAAGGCTCATACAGTATAAAAACAGCATGAAATAACCACTCAGAACCACATAAGGCATCTATTATTGCCCTCTCAAAAGCAGGCAAGTATATGAGAGAAATTACAAAATTGCTATAACCTCGAATTCAACTGTCCCTCGAGTGCTTAGGTCACATAATGATGCCACTCCTTCTCCAAGGAAGGAATTAAGGGGACGAAAGAAAAAGATTGATGATAGAACTGGCAGGGTAATCAAAATAGAAGAATAGGACTATAACTAGCCTAGAAATTGCAGCCAGTCTAAGCGAAGATCAAGGTGTTTGTCTTGACTCTTCAGCAGTCCGTCGGTGGCTGTTAGAACAAGGCTACAAATCTTGTACACGAAGGCTTAAGCCGCTAATAAGCAATGCCAACAAAGCCAAGAGATTCGAATGGGCTCACTATTACAAACATTTCACCGTAGAAGGCTGGAAGAATATTCTCTTCTCCGATGAAACGAAAGTTAAGCTAAATTCAAAGGATATACGATCTAATATCCGAAGAAGCTTTGAAAGCTCTTTGAATTTAGCAGTAAGTATTGTCAAGCCTCCATTCAGTATAATGTTCTGGAGATGCTTTTCTTTTCATGGAACTGGTTTCTTAAAACCTATTGAAAAGACCCTCAGGAGCGAGCAGTACAAGAGAATTTTAGAGTCTTGTCTGCTCCCTTCTGCTGAAAGGGTGCAAATCGACCCTACCAAGCTCATTTTTATGCAGGATAATGATTCCTGTCACAAATCAAAACTGTTGAAGGAATAGTTTGTGTTGAGGAGTGGTCCCCTTTTTACACAAATGGACTCACCCAGTATATACATATACTACTGCTACGTGAAGACCCGAGAGACGAGAGCAACCGAGGGTGAAGGTAACAGACAAACAGACAGACAGAACGAACGTAGAGAGCAAGAGTCACCGTGAGCGACCACGTAGACACAGACGTCATACAGCGATACTTCAATACCAAAGAATCTATATATATATTTTGCTACTAACCCGTATTCCTGGAACTACTAACCTGCATTAGCAGTTTGTATTATTACGTTAATACATTATTTTCCTATATTCATTCTTGGCGTTTGTTATTTATTTGTACCGGATTTCATCCCGGAATCCACAACACTTTCATGAGAAGGTGAGTGTTATTACATGACCACCCTCTTGATCCCAACCCCATAGAAAACTTATGGGGCATTATAAAGTACAGGCTCTCGAGAAAGCAGTTGAACAACAAAAAGGATTGAATTGTGAATTTAATATCCGAATAGAATTCAATGCTTGGAGATGAGATTTGCCAGAACCTAATCAAGTCAATGCCAAAAAGGGTTGAAAAGGTTATTTAAAATATAGGAGGACCCATAGAGTATGAAACATTTCGAACTATATTACCTATTATAGATAAATTATACCTCTATTATTCTTTATTTAAACCTGTTCGCTTATGTTTCTATTGATTACTAGTTGCAGGAAATATGTAACTCACTTTTTTTGCACAGTGTATTCCCAAAATCTCATTTATATCCGAAATTATAATTATCAATAAAATACCTTAGGGTGAGGAAACTTTTTTACTAGGTGGTCGGGAAGGGGTCTTTATATTAGTAAGATTAAAAATTAGTTTGACCCCAAAAAACAATAGTCGAAAAAAATTTAAACTAAAAAAAAAAAATCAGGTGAGTCACTTTTATCGAATTAAGCACTGTATATATATATATATATATATATATATATATATATATATATACTAAATAGTATATATAATATATATATATATATATATATATATATATATATATATATATATATATATATATATATATATATATATATATATATATATATATATATATATATATATATATATATATATATATATATTAATAGTAATTTTATATAATAAACGTAATAAACTCAGATAGTTCAAATTGTCGATATGTCAAAACAAATCGGTAGCGGAGGAAAAATTTAGAAATAAACAAATAAAGAACTAAAAACATCCGAAGAGAGCGAAATAAATCGAATAGTGCCTTCAGTCTTTAGTCCAAAGAAACATAAAAAACAAGCGACTAAAACGTAGGATACTCACTATGCTTAGTAGAGCGAGAATAAGTAAAATAATTCCTAAATAGCCAGGAAAACCTACCTAGGTTTCACCTAAGCGGATCTTCAGGGTTCAGCTTACCCCCAACGTTCCTCTAATGGTGAAATCTAGATAGGTTTTTCCTAACTCTTTAGGATTTATTTTAGTTTTATATATATATGTATAAACACAAGTCAAACTTAATTATCTGTTATAAATACGGAAGTATTTTTATGAATATATATTTGTTTGTTTGCGCGCACACTCCTTAAAAAGATGTAGGAATTTATCAAAATTTCAATGTGAAAGTTTCACGCCCACGTCAATTCTCATGCAATCAATCAATGTATCAATATATATATATATATAATATATATATATATATATATATATATATATATATATATATATATATTTTTACAATCCATATATAATCTATGTTTACAATCTCACTGCCCCAGTCTCTCACTAGTAATAATAGATCTTCCTAATGCTTTTTACTCCGATCAAGATTTTAAAGTTAAGTTTATTTTCATAAAACGTTTCGTACATCCAAGAATATGATAGAGATCGATTTTTTGCTAACAATACGATTTCCACCAGAAATACACCGTCTACAAAACATCTGTCAGTGAGTAATTCCCATTTTATCTGTTTATTTCTCAGTCCGTTTTGAAGGAGACAGGCGTGTCTGAAAATTCCGAATTAAAACCTTTCTTTCCGTGCTTTATTTGTGTCATAAGGTTAATAATTAATATTCAATAAATGCTTATCGTACTGATTATATTGCTACCCTTTTGTTTTATCCTCGTTTTATTAACTAACCTATTATATATATATATATATATATATATATATATATATATATATATATATATATATAGTGGTTTAAGAAAATTTTTAGCCAGGGAAATAAACTACACCCAATTTCAAAATTTCATTACGTAATCCCAAATCAACATAAACAAATATTATTTGAAACTAGTACAGAGTAGGTCCTCCATTTGCTAATTTCAGTGCTTGCATTCGATTCTTCATGGATTTCATCAAGCTATCAACAATGGTCTGATCTATATTTTGCAACTCTTTTAGGAATATTCCTTTAAAGGTTGCCACTAACGGGATTTTGGTTGCACGCTCTTGAAATTTTCAGTCAAGGTTCTCCCAGAAGTGTTCTATTCGATCCAAGTCAAAACTTCATCTTGAAAAAGGTAGACATTGTTGTTAATCTGATTGGTTTCAAATGATGGGAGTATTCCTTTATCTAATATGTTAGAGTATTTTTTTACCATTCAACCTCTGGTCAACAAGAATCAGCTCAGTTTCCCCTCCAAACCAGACATCACCCCACATTATTACACCAATCCCTCCATGTTTTACGGTTTCATGCAGACAAACAGTATTCCGAGTATCATTCTGATTTCTTCAAACATAAATCTGTATCCAATTCGAATGCTGACAGAATTTACTTTCATCTGACCAAATTACAGACTGCCAAAATTCATAATCTTTGCTTTCGAATTCTCCCGCTTAGTTCATACCTGTTCCTTTTAAACTCTGAAATGAAAGGCTTCTTTCTAGCAACACTTCTTTGATAGCCTAGTTCGTTCAGTGTTTTTCTCGCCAGATAGGGCAACATTTCCATGCTGTTTGACGCTCTGACGACGGTGTCTAATGGCTTCCCTCTTCAGCGCAAATTTTGTTCACTCAGACACGACGCTTCGTCTTCTTGAACGTTGTTGCACACGACAATATCCGTCTTCATTAACTTTCTTGACAAAATTATTAACCTTTTGATGATTAACCTGGAGAAAAACCTAACAATTTCTCTATTTGACTTGCCATACTGATGCTATCCTATTATTTGTCCCCGTTGAAATTTACCAATTTCCTTACTTCCCCGTCTTTCATTGAAAAATATAAGTCAACTATCGGTCAAAGATGAGAGTAACTTGATACTAACACAGTATTGTCTGAAAATAAAAAAGACGAAGAGACTACACAAGCCAAAATTTCTGTAATTAAAGGATGGTCAAAAACATTATCCCAGCCCAGTATATATATATATATATATATATATATATATATATATATATATATATATGAGAATTCATAGGTTATTCGATAGCGCCATCGATAAGCAAGTCTGATCTGATTTCGGACGCTACTACGCATTTCAATCCGGTCGGTCAATTCAAAGGAAGTACAACACTGTGCCTATGAGCGGAAGTTTAACAAAGACAAGAATCTAATATGCGAATTAAACTGCTGTTGAAACCAGACGCTTTGGTTTGGCAATGATTACAGCCTGAAAGGAATTTTTGGCACAGAAAGTCATATATTGGCAACATGAAAGCTTGCAATCAGCAGTGAATATTGCTCATACTGGATGCTATTATTTCAGCTACAAAATATATCTGCATAGCCACACGCGCACGCACACACATACACCCATGCTCACAAACATACACAGACACACACACATGCATAGGCACGATGAAGTAATAGATAGCTGATTGGTTTGAACAATTAAATTACATTCACTTACGTGCTAATACCCTTGGGAAAGGCATGAATCCATCTTTTCATCCCACAGATATGGTTAAATGAAAGGACCGACTTAGACCTATAGATTTTGATGGCAACCGGTTTAGGAGAAGGATAACATTGATTTCAAAGCATGCGGAAGATAGTTTGGGGAAAATATGTTACCGGTGCACCAGTTCTTTTCCTATTTGTTTATTTAGGCTCTTCTCGTATGTCTGGTCAGTTCTGCACATTCCACCATAATGAAACCATTTTTAATGGTGGTCTGACTGACTGGTTCTAAGAACTGAGATGCTGACCCTAATAATTAAAAAAAATAAAGCAAGAATCATATATATATATATATATATATATATATATATATATATATATATATATATATATATATATATAATTATTTATTTAAAAATATGATTCCAACTCTCATATATATATGTATATATATATATATATATATATATGCACATTTCATTGAATACGAAAGTCAAGGTGCTTTTTATTGTTTTTGTTTTTTTTTCATGCGATCTAATGTGTTTTCTTTTCGGATTATAAATTATATAAAAAAGTGTCTGAATGTTCTTTTTTTATACGAGCGCTTCGGGTTATACATTTAGCCATTTTAAAAGATTAAATATTTTAACTGTTAAATAAGAAACAGTTTGTTGTATGCATGTTTTATAAAATGTTTTCATTTTTCAAAACACGGTGAAGATATTGTGCCCATGTTCATAGTTAATATTATTAAGTGTTTTTTTTTATTCTAATGAATATGGCTTTCATTATTATTATTATTATTATTATTATTATTATTATTATTTTTATTTTTATTATATATATATATATATATATATGTTAAGAAATGGACAAGGTCCGACAATTTTTTATTAAAGACATTTTTATGTTTAACGTTGTTATTTTATAGATACAAGACTTGTATCTATAAAATAACAACGTTAAACATTAAAAATCTTTTAAATATATAATATATATATATATATATATATATATATATATATATATATATATATATATATATATATATATATGTATGTATATTCTACCGGTTCACTTAATTTGTCTTATAACCCCAAATTGGGTTTTAAAGTTAATATTTGGGTTGAATTTGTGTAACTTCTTTCCCCTTAAGACAGATACCTCTCGCCGTCCCTTTACCACCACTTAGGCAGTCCTATCTCGTGTGTTACGGGTTGGCTCTGTATCAATTTGTCAACTCTTTATTTGTGAAAAAATTAAATTTTAAATCTCTACTTCCGACCGTGAATACAGTCCACCCTCTGAGCTGAATATGGCTGACGCATTCGGCGCTAGTTGAAATAGCCTATAATCATGAGGTAATTTTGGATTTCTCTGCTCTCTCTCTCTCTCTCTCTCTCTCTCTATATATATATATATATATATATATATATATATATATATATATATATATATATATATAGTAAAAAATTATAATAAATTAACGAATTCAAATTTTGCTTACATTCAAGGAAAGAACCTCGTGAATTTGAAATTGATATAGAACGATGTGTGTGTGTTTGTGCGTTTTGTGTGTGAAGGATTTCTTTTTCAATTTACATCATTCTAAATGAAATCAAATTACCCGACCATCACTAGCCCGCCATACCAGACTGAAAAATTTCTAGGCAACCTTAAATCTGATCAATATAATGAAATTACATACAGTATTGAAAACAAATTTAGCTTTTCTTGGTGTATTTGCATACAGTAATTTTTATATATAAATATATGTAGGTTATGTTCAACAAATCTATTTATCAGATGAAGGGTAATATTTGCCGTTTTCTTACAATGAAATATTTCGCATTCATTGGGAGAAAAATTCAGTGCCAGTGTCGTTTGTACTTCATACAATTTCCCTCTTAAAAGAATTTTTCATGAAAATAAGTTTCTCGTGGCCAGTAGCTGTTATTAATCTTTCCATTATTGATGGAATTTCCTTCATATCGTTTTGCTTGAAGTAGTGTGGAAAGCTAACATATTATGTCATTATTTTCTGTACGAGTTACATGCGCTATGCATTTTAGTTGTTGCCGCCGTTCAAAGTCTTCAAGTTTTCTGTATTCTGTTCTCGGGACAGCTCTTTGTTATTTAGTAGCCCTAGTCAAAAAGATTCGAAGTGTGGCCTTCGCCATGGCGCATCTGTGGAATCAGAAATGCATCCCCCAAATGTGGTGTTTATCACGCAAAAATGCATTAAAGAAACATAAAGGCAGCTCTCAAATGTTTCACACAGAAACATTTTGACTATTGATATGAAAAAGTGGTTGTATACAGCTTACAGTTTTGATATTTCTGAACGAGTTTGGTGTCACGTATATGAAAGTCTCGATCTGTTAATGTTCTTGTAGCAATTCATGGAGTTATGTGAAAATACTTCTAACGTTTATTTTATCTTCAGTTTCTTTCTCTCCCATACTAAATTTGTTGTAACTTTCTCTCCTATACTAAATTTGTTATAACTGATCCATCACCGACGTATGTTAAGTGTTTAGTATTTAATAATTCTACATTCTGACTTTTTCATGATGGATTGAGTGTAGATTACATCAATGGCTTCATTAAATTCCAGATCGTAATTTCTGTTTTGGAAAACTTTATCTTGAATCCTATTCCTTGACACAGCTACCAGAGGATAGTGATTTTCTGTTTGAGATTATTCTTTTTTGCAAATCATGAATAACTATATCGTCAGTATAGCCCCGTTTATCATCCTTACGTAGGGAAATTATAAGAATCATTGTCTTCAATTAAGTGATTCGTTTAGGATGTGGCATGGAATGCTTAAATAATTTCTGCCTATCTCTTACACATCTAATTTTGCAAAGACGCAGAGCATAGTCTAGAAAACTATTAAACAGACTGGTGTTCTCATCTTCTTCTTGTTTTACCCCTGATGAAGTCTGAAATGTTTCTGTATTGGAGTGCTCACTAGATATGGAAGATTTTCTGCACTGATAAATTATCTCTATTAGATTGATGCGTTTAGTGTAGCTCGGAAAATGTTTTCTAATACATGAGAAAAGGAAGCTTCAACTGATGCGCTTATATGTGCTCTGAGGTCGATAATGCAGGTATGCCATTTTCTGAACTTTTCATCAATTTGGATTCTTGTTTTTACAGAATTCTAATATTATCCTTTCATTTTAAGGGTTTGAATATTATAAGAAGTATTTTTGTGGTGTATCTGAAGCGAAGCGAGCTATTTTCTTGCTGATATTGTTCTTAAGTTACGATTATTCTTGATAAATTAGTCTGACCAGATGCAAAATACGACGTGTATACTCTAACACCTTCACAAAGTGCCTTATCCAAGAGTCTGAGATCCTCAAGTTAATAAAGTTTTTTTTTGTTACGTTATCTGGCTTAAGATGTGATGCTTTCTTCCATTGGATGAATGAGCCATCTGTTAAGGAAGGAATATAGTTTTGAATGTCAAACATTTCACAAGCGTTCCCCATGCAAAGTTTGACTTTCAGTGCGTGCATCTGAAATATAGATATCGCGTTTCTTTTCCTTAACAATTTTCTTGTCATAGTTCGATATTATTGAAATGCTGATAAGGGACTCTGAGGTCGCTTTTGTTCATTGTCCATTGCAGATTGACGTCCGCTACCATCTTGATCTGCCGAACATCAGGCACCAGCCCCGCGCAGTACGATCACACGGTTAATAGCAGCAGTTTGCGAATCATTGTCAGCAAAGAAAACTCACAGAACATATTGAAGGCAAGATGGGCAGAGGAAAATGGATATAAACGACATAATGTGCTTGTGTAAATTTATGGCACTAAAGCTTTTAAGATAGATAACAAAAAGACAAAATTTAACGAGTTAAAATGGACAGGAAATTGTGGCGAGCCATAATCACCAAAATCCCGAAGTGGCATGGCACATAGAAAAAGAATGAGAAAATACATTGTCCGCATTTTCCGTTTCTAGTTTCATAGCGTTTTTGCTTTAATGTTTTCACTCGTAAGACTTGAATAGAACTAAATACCAACAACTACATAATCCTGCAGTTTCTTGTCCTGTCTTCTTGTCTATCGGGGTCAAATTCCTACTAGAATATGTACGAAAAGAATACTGAGCTGTTACGATATATATATCCTTATTTACGGCAGCGAATGTTGGCCGATTTACTCAAAGATTAAGAAGAGACTCGAGGTGACGGAGATGTGGTTCTACAGAAGGGTGCTAAGGATATCATAGAGCGAGCGTTTGAGCAACGATGAGGTCTTAGAGAGGATGCAAACAAGGAGGAGGCTTATACTTAACATTAGGAAGTGGCAGCTAGAGTTCGTGCGACATATAATGTGGAAGAAGGACCTGCAGAATCTGATACTCACGGGTCGAATAGAGGGAAAGAGAGACAAGGGAAAACAACGCATGATATTTCTAGCGGCTTTAAGCCAGGGGATGACAGAACGTGGTCTGGGGGGGGAGGTAGCAGAGGGAGGGAACTTGTTGAGAGCTGTAAGGGATTTGGAGAGTTATGAACGCCTACGTCCTGAAAGGACATGGCTCATGGAAAGAAAGAAACCTTACGACCCAGATATTGACTACCTTGTCCAGTACATCGTTGTAGGCCGTACAACACTTTCTCTCTCTTTCTCTGTGTGTGCGTGTGTGTGTGCGCGCGTGTGTGTCTGATGAGAAAGCAAATATTAAATAAGGATGTATTTAACACCGACTGGTTGAAGTGATATGAATTCTGGATTTTGATTTTTTTAGATGATTTACTGTGTTTTTTTTTTCTAATTTCTTTTCAAGTCTTTACTTGTGTGAAGCAAGGTAGATTAAACGTTATTGGTTTATTTGTTTAACAAAGTCTTCTCAATTTGATTATTTACATTTAATAAGAGTAACTAAAATATGTAATGACTCTAACAGCATCAAATTAAAAGACATTTCCAGCACCTTTCTCTTTAAAGTCTTCTAATGTCATTTTATTATAAGCACACTTAGACATGCACACACATGTGTCTGTGTCATTTTGCTTAGTTGAAGCTTACAGAGAGTTTGTTATTTTTTTAATTTTTCTTTTTTGATTTGTTTACAGATTAATTCCACGTCTGATATGAAAAATTTTATAGGAATTGTCAACAATTCATGTTTTATTTTTGTGGGAGAGATTTCAAATGGATTCAGTCATTATCAAAAATAAAATAAATTCAAATCCTTTTCCTAATGCTTTACAGCCTTATAACAAAATTGAATTCGAAGTTTTTGAATGTATTCTATTAGAATATTCCATATGAGAATTAAGTATTTTTCTATAGTCTGTGTGTTATCTATGGGAATATTTTCTTAAACTGTTAGCAAATTAATTGTGATTATATCAGCGAAGCATTTAGAGAGCTTTTTCGTAAGAATGTGATACAACACAGGAAACGGATTTTCCAATTTTAAATTATTCTGGAAAAATGATTCCTCTAAAAATATATCACTGAGCCGCATACTGATTTTTTGTTCTAGAATAAAAGATTTTCACCAGAAAATCTGGCTAGCAAAAACGCGAAACTGATATAATTTGCTGTGACCGAAAACAGAAAATCGGTCCTCCAATTATGTTTGTCGTGTCGCGACTGACTACACCTAAGTCGGTTAGAATTTTGTCATCAATTTGAAGTTTATTAAATCATCTTCCCTTTTTGTTCCTTGCAACCAATTATAAAGTCAACCAATAAGGCTGCAAAATTCAATCAAAATAACAGTAAATGTAAACATAACACATCTTATATTATATAACAAGAGACTTTATAAATATTAATTGGAACGGTAAGTACCAAGTAAATGAATGACAACTGACTTTTTAAATACGAATTGATGACGAAGGAGATGGGAGATTTTATGACAGAGGCCATTCTTTGGCTAATCCTCTCATTTTTTTTTTTTTTGCATCACATTACCGTGAATAAAATAAGGTTTAGAAATTCTACATATGTCCTTAAACATGAATCTGAATTTGGAATCAGAGTTTTCCTTTCTTGCTTATAGCCTTTTAATAACGAGGATAACAAACCCTGTTTATTAAATATCATAATTCTGTTCGCAGGCAAAAAAAAAAAATGTTCTACGGAGTTGGATGCAGTCAATCGCGATTCGACAAACGAAATTGGCGGACCGATTTTCTGTTTTCGGTCACGGCAAGTGATACCAGTTTCGCGCGAATAGTTTGAAATGAACTCATTTCTTGGCCCTGACCTATGGCCATTTGTCTTGATCGTTTTTATATCGATGACAAAATTTTAATGATCTTTAATGGTTTTTAAGTAACACCTCGTAAACGAAAACCCATACGATTCTCAATCCCTATACCAATGCAAACCCGCTGCCAGCTAGTTCACCCCTATATGCACAAGCCAAACATAGCGAAGCTGCGGTTTATATCTCAGCTTGTCTGAGCGGATCTTCCTTATACTTGTTTCTTTAAATTAATATCCAGCGAATTCAATGGGCCAGACCCTAGAGCCACTTACGTTAGAGAGTTACTTAAGTAAGAAATGAAGATTATGAGGATGTAGAGGATAGACAAAAATTGATCTTAGGCCTGAAGAGGTTAAGAGAAAGCATCCACGTGGGAGTCTTTTCCACAAAGTAGCAGTACTTAAAAGTTTTATTTTTTTTGTTTCATGACGGCTATATACAGTTTTGAATTCAGAGATGTTCAGATGTTATTCTCATATACTGACTCCCAACCACGGCTATAGGGTCGAGTTTGTCCTGTTATTTAAAACATCTTCTGGAATGAAAAGTGATGGATTCATATTTTCTTGAAGCTTTTTTTGCTAAATGTTACGTACTCGATCGGAATTTAATCTCGGTTCACAGACCTTTTCCTCCACTAAACATTAAAGGATTGTTAGGGATCCACATTGATTAGATGTATAGTGTTTTTCTAAGCCCGGTTTAGATGTAGAACAAGGCCGAAAGTATGGGACACCCAGTGAAGATCGAACTCCCTGCTCAGCCGTAATTGATCTATTGGACGGCATTTAAGTTAACACCTGTGGAGGACTCTTGGTTTGACCATCATCACCGTAGCTAGGGAGGAGTAAATGCGATAGTCATCAATAAACAGCAAAAATCAAAATTGATCGCTACATTAAAGAATTGAATTAATGTTTAAACTTAGCTTATTAAAAGTTCAACGATAATTCTCCTGCTGCTACTTAAAGACGATTTGATATACATAGATCCTTATTTTTC
The DNA here is from genome assembly GCA_903632075.3 of Acanthosepion pharaonis. Taxonomy (NCBI): domain Eukaryota; kingdom Metazoa; phylum Mollusca; class Cephalopoda; order Sepiida; family Sepiidae; genus Acanthosepion; species Acanthosepion pharaonis. The sequence continues at coordinate 268,604 of CAHIKZ030001715.1, forward strand.
GTACACTTATTTTTATTTTACGGGTGAGAGAACAGAGGAAAATTTATAAGATAAAATTAACATAGTGTAAGATGAGAAAGTAGAACATTTGACGAGTTAGAGAAACATAATTGCTAATTAATTAAAATCTGTATTATGGGATATATATGAATAAATGCGAAATTGGAGCTCAATTATCCAACGAATTCTGGGGTTAAAAGTCGTAACTCTAATCTATACTAATTAGTACACTAAACGCTTAATTATATATTACTTACTTCTAGGTGATATCACTCTCCAGGTTTAACTAATTTGCATATTGTTATTAAAAATGTTGATTTCATAATTAACTGCTCTTCATTAGTGTTCTTTTATTCGAGAATTTTTTTTGATTTTGAAAACAAAAATAGTTCTATTTAGAAATATTGTATTATATAGTGCAGTAAAGTGTTTAAAATTTTACTTGGCCCTCAACAATTTGGCATGCATTTGTATAATTTTTCTTTAAAATTATTATTTAAAATATTTCAAGCTGTGAATATACCTTATTTTGTGAAGCAATGGTGAGCGGATGAAGCCTGCTATTGATTATATAATGGAACTGATTGAAAAGGTTAAAGAGACGTCAATGGATTGCTCTCGAGTACAAGAAAATAGGCAATTATTATAGATATATATCTTTAAGCACCCACATATTATCTCATGCCAGCAATAGAGTATAAGGTTTTTATAGAAGAGAGGTTTCTTAACACCTTTAATTATGCATCATCTCTGGTTCAGCACATTTGAGCAAAGGTCACAAAAACAAAATTAATATAAATTAGTAATTACATGCCGTCAAGGAAGAGAAATCGTGAGAAAATACAAGATTTCTATATCAGCATTATTCTTTTTAAAAAAAAACAAAGGTCGTTATCAAAAATCTTATGGAAGTGTCAGTTGGTTTTTAGCCATATCATATCATTTAATAAGAAATAAATTAAAAAAAAACAGGATTCAGTTTGTCTAATTGTCAGTTGTCTCTTCATAGTCTTTAATAACGAAAAGATGTCCTTTTCGGTAGAACAACATATTTTCTTTCATTCAAATCATGTACACCAGGATCAAGAAGCATGAAAGGCGTACACAGAATTTCATCCAATAAGGGAATCGTTAATTTTATTATTGTCCCAAAAATTTTTTCTACAAGTATTATAGTTTTTTTTTTATTCAAGATGAACTGCTATATATGTTCATATTTTTCTATCTATCTATCTATCTATCTATCTGCGTTTTCTATATCACTCATTCTTTCTCACTTTCTATTTCTCTCTCTCTCTCTCTCTCTCTCTCTCTCTCTCTCTCTCTCTATATATATATATATATATATATATATATATATATATATATATAAAATGTGTGGGGGGTGAGTAAAAAAT
>CAHIKZ030001715.1:272500-285000 GCA_903632075.3 Acanthosepion pharaonis
AGAAATTAAGCTGGTATTAATACATTAGCGATTTAAAAGCTAAACACCCAGCGTCTACATATATTCCAATATCAAACATCAGTGACGAAGCAGTGATTCGACATCTACGGAATATTAAAGTCTGTCCAAATAACAAGAACGAATTCTTACACACACACACAAAGTTGAAAAAAACAATCAATACAAGTACTATCATTGTACTCAAGTTTTCGAAAAAAACTATCGAAAAAATTTTTTTTATGTAACTGAGTTGAACTCGGGCATAAAATTATTCTCCCCTCAAATTCACTGAGGTGAGTTTTCTCTTTTGTGTACCTCTATAAAAAAAAATACATAAGTGTGGTGAAAAATTATTCAATTACGTTAAAATTAACGGAACCACGAAAAAAAAGCTAAACACACATAATTAGTTTAGTTTAACTATTGTTTGTCCATATTTTTTTCTGTAAAAGAAAAAAAGGAACAAAAATCTATCAAGATTTTTTTGTGTACCTCCTCTTAGTACACGTGTTTCAAAGCAACAAAAAAAGCGCTGTCATTTTTAAATATGGAAGATTTTCAAAAAGCAGTTGACCAAATGTTAAAACTAAATTTGGATCGGCAACAAAAAACAAAAGAAATACAACAACTATTTTTAGAATTACATAAACAACAAATGGAATTCCCAAAAATTACGCTTCAGAATTCTGAACTACAACAGAAACAACTTAAAGAATTACTCGTAAATGCATTAAAAGGCTCAAACTCTGAAAAAGATACAATATTCTCCCAGAGTATAATCAACAATTCAATGGAAACCTTTGAATACGTACCAGAGGAAGACAAAACGTTTAGGCTTTTTACAGGCGCTACGAAGATATTTTCAACGTAGACTGTGAACAATGGCCCAGTAAAAAAAGGTACGTCTGCTATTGATAAAACTGGGAACTACAGAATATAGTAGGTTCGTAGACTTCATACTACCCAAGAAAACCACTGATTTGGATTTTTAGGAGACTATTAAGCTCCTATCGGAACTATTCGGGCCTAACACAAACTTGTTCCACAAACGTTGGAAATGTCTGAACACAGTCAAAGACAACCAGCAAGATGTTCTAATGTTTGCAGCATCGGTAAACAAGCTATGTAATGATTTTAAACTAGCCGAACTGACTGCCGATGATTTCAAGTACTTGATTTTCGCACAAGGTCTAGTATCAGCAGAATACGCCGAAGTCAGACGACGGGTACTGACCAAGCTTGAGAATGAACAAGGATTGAGTCTCTAAAAACTGGCAGAGGACTGTCAAAAAGTAATATCTGTAAAGTGTGACCGAAACACTATCGAGTAATCAAGGGTGGCTCAGATTAATAAAATCAGAAGTAAGTCTACATCCTATTCCTCTCAAAAAGACAAAAGGCAAATCTCATGTCCTAAATTACGCAGTAACCAAATCCCAAAATAGGTTAAAGAAACCGCCCGGACCATGTTACCATTGTGGTAAATGGCATTGGATGAAATTCTGTCCAGTTAAGAACAAAAATATTGCAAAATTGCAATAAAGTGGGCATACTTTTAACTTCGTGCTGGTACGCCAACAGAAAAACAAAAAATAAAATTAGGCAAGCTGAATCTGACAATATTGTCGATAGGAATTTAAGAAAATATGTAACAGTGGATATTTTCAATAAGTCCATTAAATTACAGCTTGACTCGTGTTCCGATCTTTCAGCGATTAACTGGCGTACTTGGCGAAAATTAAACAAGCCGACCTTATTAAAAACGGATAAAACAGCCAAATCCGTAACTGGTGATAAGATTAACAATTTTAGGCGAGGTAATACTTACAGTAACACTAAATGGAGTTACCAAAAAGCTCAAAACCTATGTATTGAAAACTTCAGTTAACTTATGTGGAACAGATTGGATAGAAAAATTCAATCTTTGGGATTGCCCAATGAGTACATTTTGTCGCAAGATACAAAGTACAACGTCCAATTTGGTAAATCTAAAAAAGGAACTCAAACAACAATTTCCCCAGTTTTTTTTTTTCTGGCGGCCTTGGGAAATGTACTAAAATGAAAGCTAAGTTCAAGGTGAAGGACGGTGCACAACCGGTATTCAAAAAGAAACGGAATGTCCCTTTCGCTGCTGTAGAGCAAATAAACAAAGAGTTAGATAGACTCGAACAAGCAGGTATTCTGTCAAAAACAGATTGCAGAGAGTGGGCAGCTCCAACGGTCTACGTAAAAAAGAAGTCCAATCAAATACGAGTATGCGCAGATTTTTCCACAGGGTTAAACGATGCCTTGCAAGATCACCACTATCCTCTCCCAAGCCCTGAAGAAATTTTCAATAAACTCAATGGTGGAAAATTTTTTTCTCAAATTGAACTCTCGGACGCATACCTTCAGATAGAGGTGGATGAAGAAAGTTCCAAATTGCTCTGCATAAACACCCATAGAGGGTTGTACAAATACAACAGGCTGGCTTTTGGAGTAAAGGTTGCGCCTGCAATTTTCCAGCAGGTCATTGACGCTATTCTGGGCGACCTTGACTACGCAATAACCTATTTGGATGATATACTGGTTACTAGTAAAACTACGGCAGAGCACCGGAACCATATAATAAACGTATTCGAAAAGATACAAGAATACGGTTTTAAGGTTAAGGAGGCAAAGTGTGACTTTTTCTTACCAGAGATTAAATACTTAGGTCACATTATAAATAAAGATGGTCGTCGGCCGGATCCAGAAAGAGCCAACGCGATCAGAAACATGCCGGCCCCGGATAACGTTCAAGCGTTACAAAGCTTTCTCGGCCTAGCTAACTTTTACCGAGGGTTCATTAAGAACATGCAAAATTTGAGAGGGCCTCTCAACCAACGGCATTGGTGCTTGCATTCTGCATAAACTGTCAGATGGTTCGCGAAAAGCTGTGGCTCACGCATCAAGATCTCTAGTTCAATCTCGACATGCCCCGTCTCTCCTGAAGTGCGACGCTCAGGAAGGAAAAGGAAATTTACTCAACCGCTCGACGTAAATCCCAAGAGGAAAAAGTATTAACAGTTCTATTTTTTTCTCTCCTTTTCAAAGAGAAAACTCTTTGGAAGGGGGGCATTGTGAGACCGGAACTACCTACACAATAGTCTCTTCCAGGCCTATATTAAGTATGCGACGTAGCACTCTAGAGAGTGACAGAGAGTGACACAGAGAGACAGTGAGATTCTAGTACGACTAAGAGTGTTGGACACTAACATATAGTAAGCTCCGCTTAACTACCTGTGTAACCTGTTGTTAATACATCTAATCCGTGTTCCGTGTTTTACTTCTGTGGTCCCAACTTGGCCCCATCATCAGTTATATATATATATATATATATATATATATATATATATATATATATATATATAGTGCTCGATAACTAAATAATTTTTAAAATTTTAAAAATAATTTTTTTAAATAATTTTTTAAAATAATAACTAAAATCCATTTCCAATTTTGGATTATTTACCTGGAACCATTTCCTTCCTATTTTCTATATATTTTCATATATATATATATATATATATATATATATATATATATAAAGTGTGTGTGTGTGTGTGTGTGTGTGGCTGTGGTGTGTGGGTGTTATCAAACAGTTGTCATTACATTGCAATGTTTTAGAAGTATCTTTCCTATGTTTTATATATATATATATATATATATATATATATATATATATATATATATATATAAAAGAAATATGTTGTAGTGGTTCCAACGAGAGAAAAGTATGTATTGCCAACACACAAACAGAGAATGTCTCATATCGAGAACATTTCACATTGAACATGAAGAAAAATTAATTATTTTAATAATAATTAGAAATCTACACTTTTACCTAAAGACGGTCGCGAGACCAGAAACACGTGTCGTAGTAAAATTATGTAAAACAAAGCATAATATTTTTTTCTAAATAAATCCACATTAAAACAAAAAACGTTTGCGGCACCTCTCTTCTTTTTATATATATATATATATATATATATATATATATATATATGTATATATATGTGTGTGTGTGTGTGTACGCGCGTACGTGTGTGTTATCAAATATGTCTATCTTAGTAGAGCATATATTTGAAATTTTATTACAATCTGCAATGCAAATGAATTTATTTTTTAAATTACACATTTTTGAGTGTGTATAAAAACTTTTTCCCAAATATATAGATGATCGTAAGTGAGCTTAATTTCACATGTTTTTAGAATTTTTTGGCCCCTGGCCGCAATAAGCAGACTACAGAAAATGGTACTTTCCGTACTGCGAACATGTGTTGAATTCACTTACTTTGTCACATTTTTAACTTTTATTTTGTTACCTCCTATTTCAATAAATATTTTAATGTAATTGTGCAAATATAATTAATTTATTGTTTTTTTAGTGCGATAATTAGTATAATTATTTTCTTTTTTCGTTTCAATTCTAGGGACGGAAACAAAATAAATTAATAAAAAAAATTAAAAATTAACTTAAAAAAATAACATTTTATAATAATGAGAGGGTAATTATATTTATTAAGTACGTGTGAAATTTTATGGCATAATTTTAATTATTAATTTCTATAATATCTAAATTGTGTATTTCTTTCATAAATGACATGTAAAAATTAATAAAAAATACAGATAATATAATGAAATTTAATTAGAAATGTACGTAAAATTTAACTCTTTTATGAAATTTTATCTCATTCTCAGTTATGAAATTTTAAATTTATTTTATTGTTAGTATTTTAATTTTTTTTCCTGAAATCGTTCTTCAAACATAACACTATAATTACCTAAAAAAAATGTCAATAAAATATTAGATTGTTAGTCGTATTTATTTACAGTTTTAAATTACTATCTTTTAAATTAAGTAATTTAACTACAAATAACCGGAAAAAAATCCTAAATTGGAAAAAATTGTATCACTTCTTTTCTTCCGTCCGATAACTTCCCCTAACGTATGCTGTCAATACATTGATTTAACTGTCAGCTAACACAAGTCAGCACGGTTAAGTTATTCATCTCAATGGTAATCCGCTGATGCAAAGAAATGGATGTTCTAAAACTGGTGGAAATATTTAATAGAGTAATTAAAAATATTTTGATCTTCCCTCTTAAAAATAACAATTTTTCATCGAGTTCTGGGCCTTTTTTTTCATAATGGTATGTTATTTTCACTTAGTGGAAAACCTTTTACAAATGATATATTATTGGTACAGTACTCTTTTAGTATAAAAACATAAATTTAAAACAACACATGTATACAATACAAACAGAACACACATATATATATATATATATATATATATATATATATATATATATGAATAGATAGACATACACAAATATTCTGTGTCTATTATCTATTGATCTATCTTTATTTTATCTTTCAACTATCTATCTATATATATATATATATATATAAATATATATAAACATTTCTATCTATCTATCTATCTATATATATATATATATATAAATATATATAAACATTTCTATCTATCTATCTATCTATATATATATATATATATATATAAATATATATAAACATTTCTATCTATCTATCTATTATCTATATATATATATATATATATATATAAAATATATAAACATTTCTATATCAATCTATCTATATATCTATATATATAAATATATATAAACATTTCTATCTATCTATATATATATATATAAATATATATAAACATTTCTATCTATCTATCTATATATATATATATATATATATATAAATATATATAAACATTTCTATCTATCTATATATATATGTCTATATATATATATATATATTTCTATCTTTCTATATTTCTTTCAAACTATCTTTCTTTTTATCTATCTTTATTATATAAATATATATATATATATATTTTAAAGACACTGGTTCTTTCTATCACAATTTCGATTTATCTTAATCTATCTAAAATGATCTATCTATCTATCTATCTATCTATATGTGTCTACTGGAGAAAGGAACACACACATCAGTTACCACAGCGTGTAATCCTACACCAGATCATGATTATTATTGTATAATGCATTAGAATATTTTTCATAGAAACCCTAAGTGAACAAAATATGCTTTACAAATTTCAAAATTGGAAAGGCGGACGGCTGATCGGAAATTGTATCTAAATCTGTCAATACTTGATCGTATCTATTTAATTCTATCCGTAATCTCAATCTATGTGCTAAACAGGAGATAAACATTCTGGGTCTTCCAATTATTGTTAATGAATCAGACGAACTTATTATCATCTTTCAAGTGACACTGTTTTGACCGTCGCCTTACCGAAATTAAACGTTCATTTACAAAAATATATCTGACAATGTAAATTTTAGGAGCATTTAAGCTTTTCTCTCCGACGGTATTAATCTTCGCGATACAAGTTTAATTAAATTCAATGTGACTGACGTTGCCTCGAGCAGACGATGAATAAAACGGGAATTACAATAGACTTGATTATATGTTTGCTTCGATGATCCCATCTTAATTTAACTCCACAGAATTCCGTTCTTTTATTTACTTGAACTATTTAATTTCAAGTTCCCCCCTAAGGATTTTAAAACCCAAAAGATCATGAGGATACAAAAGAACTAGCTTGAAATAAATCGATATAGTTGTAGTTATTAACAAAGAAACAAGAATATCATAAAACAACATATATAAAAAGAGATATATCTTTATATATATATATATATATATATATATATATATATATATATATATATATATATATAAATGCATGTTTCATTAAATAATATAAAACGAATTTTCGGATATTTGTTTTATAATTTTTCTATTGACTGCAAAAAAATTATTAATAACATTATCGTAGAAAGACGAAAGGAAATCACCGTATTGATACATGTTTAAATCCTATCTAAGCTTAAACATGAAAAACAATAAAGAAAAACTAAAAATTCTCGAAGCTTTATACATAAAATAGTTAAAACCTAACCTGAACAAAATAAATCCCCACAAATATTCTTAATTGCCTCTAATTGATAACAAAAAAAATTGGTTTATACCAACGGCTGCCCATACTTAATAATTCTTGTTTTCACGCTCGCGTGGTCATGTTTGTCGTTGGTTTGAAATTTTTCATGCAAAAAAACAGACTATCATTATTGTTTTGTCCGTGTATTGTTTGATATATTGAAATGTAATTGTCATCTTTGATAATTACTTATGTAAGCCGAAAGCTTAGATTGGATGTATCAATATGGTGATTTCCTTTCGTCTTTCAATGATGTAGCGTTGGAATCATATTTTTAAATAAATAGTTATATATATATATATATATATATATATATATATATATATATATATAATATTATATATATATATATATATATATATATAAATATATATATATATATATATATATATATATATATATATATAAATAAATAAATAAATATATATATATATATATATATATATATATATATATATATATATATATATATATATATATATTAGAAACAGGTAGAATATATAAATTTTATAGAGGGGTAGAATATATAAATTTCATAGAGCGGTAGAATGGAGATCAACGTATTTTAGTGGACTCAACAGCAGTTTTCAATCAGCTTATCTGAATCGTCTCCAAGAAGCGTGTGAAAGATCTAAAAGGTCAGCCAATCTAACAGTGATCTCATTCCACAATCCTTAGTCTTGCTTCATATGCGGCCTCTTTTGTAAATCCCTAGCGGGTCTTAAGTGCCACTTAATATTATCGCAAAAAATTTCATAACTGAATTATTTTGTCAAACCTTCATACGTCGAAACCGACGGAAATTTCCATCATATATATATATATATATATATATATATATATATCAAAAACAATTTTAGGGCAACCTATGACAATGTGGAAAGGTTGCTGTGTGACCTGTTTTGTCCTTTAAGACTTCATCGGACTAAAGTGAGGTTGACCTTGATGATATATACACATGCGCACAGAGGAATGTTTGCCAATTTCACGTACGTACATACACACAGAATATTTTATGTATGCATACTATATATGCATCCTATGTTTTAATACGCATTAACATTTACACTCTCGTTCAGACTGACTAGAAATATTTTTCGGCATTATATACCCCACAAAGTGTAGATAAGCCGTGAAAAATGAATCTATCAAAAGTATATCTTAATTTACTAAATATAAACAAATGAAATCTATATTGTTAACCAAATGAAACTTGGAAAAATCATTCGACATTTTTACTCACTTTTTGCATTGATTACTTTCTATAAATTTCGTTTGGTTTTCCAAACTTTGGTAAAATGTCCGTACTGCTATTAACTTAACGATTATTAATTTTAAACTTTGATTCTGTATTATGGCTGTGGAAATTTTGTAAATATTTTATTACATTTCATTTTCAGTTAATGGCGTTATTTAATCTAATATCAGAACTTGTATTATCGCCAGTTGAATTCAACATTTACTGCATTACGACTAATTCTGCTGTTAAACCCACGTCTTTAGAATTCCCCAGGTTTACTCATGGAAGAAGATTACAAGAGACACTTTATACGGATAGGAGGGGAAAGATAACAGTTAACCCTAGATTTGAACAGATTAAGAGTGTAACGATCAGTGAAACATCTTTTTTGCAGTCGGTAACACAGAGCAGTGGTTCGTGGGAAGTTGTTCGAGTGAAAATGACTTGTCACCGATGAAATATGAAGGGAATGGTTTGCTACAATAGAAGTGACATGGCGGATACTAGCCACGAAGGTTAGAACTAGAAGAACCAAGTAATGTAGTCTGTCCGAAAACTTGGTTTCGTATTTGAGAGAATCAAGCGGGAGGCTTGCATCATCCCGCCCGTGAGAAAGAGGATGGATGATGGGAAATAATTAGTTAAGGATTCGATAACGCTTTTGAAATCTATCAAAACTAGAAAGAAAAGGATTAGGAAGCTTCCACCCAATTACATAAATTTTAGCTCACGTATCGAAATTCACGTTAATGAAGGGGAAAGCACTCTGTAGACACATAAAAATAAAAAATAAAATATTTGACATTTACATCAACAAAGAACTATATATATATATATATATATATATATATATATATAATATATAATATAAATTACTTGATTTAAATTATGTTTTTTCCGCTACACAGTCCTCACCATGTTTCAAAAATGGAAGGAAACATGCTTTGAAACATGGTTAGAACTGTGTAGCGGAAAAAAATATTTTAAATCAGTTAATTTATAATATTAATGCTCTGTAAATTTACATTGAGCACTATTTTATAAAAATAAAAATATCTATAAGAACACCGGATTATATATCTTACTGTTCTTTCTTTTCATTTAAATACATACGTATATATATATATATATATATATATATTTCTGAAATGAGGTATTACGTATACTATTTACATTATTCGGACTATTGTCCTCATCTTTATTGTCATATTTATTAGAACGTTTCGGTCGTTGTACGCTCCGGCATTCATTAGGTGATTGTAATGTCGAACTGAACACTTTATTTCGCTCACTAGTGTAATATGGGAACCAGAAATAAGAACTATCAGAGAAAAGTGATAATAACAAAAAAATTGCAATTTGAGCTCTGGTAAAAAAATGAGCGCTGATGACTTTAGGTTTACAATACAGTGAAATTCATATACAGATTTCTTCAAAGACACATGACACAGTGGATAAAGGCGTTGGTTAGAAAGTAGTGTCTGAAGTTTTTATCCGTCAGGTAGTGCATGATGACATTCGGTATTTTTTTTGTCAAGATGAGAAAGATCCATTTTTTATCCCACGCCAAGAGGAAAAATTGCTCCCTCCATCCGAACATGCTTTGCATTTTCTCAGGCATGAAAAATTCCTACCAACATAAGACAGTGAGCACACAGAACAAACTTTGGCTTGCTGTGCCACCAAAAGATGTACCGAGAGTGAAGTAAAAGAAATATCCACTCAAAACCATAGTGTTTAGAGTGATTACTCGTGAGGGCGGCGATATATTTCTATTCATCTAACCACAGGGCACAAAACGGAGGCCTATATCAAGTCCATTGAGTTAAGAGGGTGTCTGATGGAAGAATCTATGTCTATCAACAGGATACTGACCCATGCCTCACAAGCATTAGGACGCAGTCATTGCTGTCAGACAATTTCTGCGACTACATCACACCATACACCTGGCCACCTAAATAACCAGACTGCAAACCCCATTGTTATTATGTGTGGTGAACGAGAGACAAAAAACTCCTTGTAACACCAAACATAAACTGAAGGTAAGATTTATGGCAGCATTTACCAACATAAACAAGGAGACCATCCAGAACGGTTGCAGGAGGTTTCAAAGTCGTCTGGAGGCCATGGTTGAAGCCAATAGCGATTTTATTAAATAAAAGTGTGAATATATGTTTTTAAATAAGATGTCAGTATTATTTTCATGTCTGCTTAATTTAGACGACAATTTATCCATCATATACCGGATGTAACAGCAGAATTGTCCCAATCGTGTAACGACATAATTAACCGTCACACAAAATTTTCACGATCTGAGTTTCTTTTTTCCAGGTTTTCAATTAACACGTTTAGCCATCTTGACAGCATTTTTTGAAAAAAATCACCAAAAGAGCATTTTGATTTATTCAACTAAAAGAGAGCAGGTTAAAATTGTTTTGTGCCAGGCTTTCAGTAATGGTACTAACATTCATACACTGGCTTCCATCTTCAAACTTCATTCACGAACCACTAAGAGAACGGCGGATAAGTTTTTAAAAGTGAGAACAGTAGAGAGGAAAACTGGATCAGGAGGTCACAATAAGAAGAGGGATTATCATTTGAACTGAGAGTTAAAGACAGTAATTAGAAAAAGATCCAAATCAATGTATATGAAGTTTTGCATATATATATATATATATATATATATATATATATATATATATATATATATATACAGATATAGATATAGATATAGATGCCTCTCCCATCGAATACAACGTATGAAGGTCAAGCAGATCAGTTCCTAGGAACCAACAGCATTTTGTACCACATCCCAAATGAATCTATCAAGAAAACGATGCCCAAAGTCTGATGATAAGGTTGGGGCTATGCTGATGTCATAGAGGTATTCATATTTGGGATAAGAATGATCTTGAACAGATAATCAACATCCTTTACCAAGTGTTTCAAAAGACAGGACTCATGATAAACCTTTTCAAGCTAGAAACTTTGATCTGGAATTTAAATGAAAGTACTATTGGCACATAATGAAAATGTAGGATGCGAAACTAGCAAATGTTATACACTTCAAAGAAATCGGCGTACCGATCACTTATAACAAATTTACTATAGGAGCAAAAAAGTAACTGGATATAGAATAGGCTGCACCGAAGAAAGTTCCCCCAATGCCGCTAAATGTGAAAAAGCCTACAAAACATCAACTTAGAAATCCGTGTCATGTCCGTAAACAGCCTCATCAGATCGAGTCTTTCATATGGATGCTATGCATGTGGCCAGAGAGAAATATTTCAACTGTCAGTTGTATACATCGATTTTCTAACATCAGTAGTTAAAAATGACTTTCAGCGAGTGAAGACTGAGGGCTTCAGTAAGGATCATATTTCTCCGTACATTGTGGATTGGCGCTACAGGATCACAAGCAAAAAATTGCACCAAATAAGAGAAACCACTTCACTTGAGGACTACCAACATCAGTAACAACTAAAATACATAGCAGATGTAACTCGAAGAGGTAATACTACGATAACGACGATGATGATGTTCCATGCTTTCTTTCTTTTTATATGCCATCTCCTTTCAGGACGTAAGTGATCACCTCCACCTCCCTCTATCCCTTGCAGCTCTAAACAAGCCCCTTCTCTCTGCCACCTCCGCCAGACCACGATCTGCCATCCACCTGCCAGGTATGCAACGCGTTGTTTTCCCTTGTCTCTCTTTCCTTCTATTCGACTCGTGAGTATCAGATTATCCAAGCCCTCTTTCCTTATTATGTGTCCCAGAATATTTAGCTGCCTCTTTCTGATGTTAATTATAAGACTCCTTGTTTGCTTCCTCTCTAACACCACATCGTTGCTCACACGCTCGGTCCATGATATCCTTAGCATTCTCCTGTAGAACCACATCTCCGTCGCCTCGAGTCTCTTCATCATCTTGGAGGAAATCGTCCAACATTTGCTGCCGTAAAGAAGGACAGATGTCAAGTAACAGTTCAGTATTCTATTCTATTCTTTTCTTCGTTGCCAAAGAAATCCTCCTGTCTCGCAATAGTCTGCCCAGTTTTTGGAATGCCTCATTGGCCATACCAATACATCTATATTACTTTATACAAAATGTTAGGAAGAAAACTCTTATCCATACTGGAAAAAAGCGATAACAGCGACTGAACTTGAGAAACTTATTTTCATGAAAATTAGTTTTAAGAGGAGGTTTTATAAATTTCAAACTACAACATTAGT